>BMAU01018018.1:325000-590577 GCA_019973935.1 Trichonephila clavipes | reverse complement strand
TCTAAAAACACCGCATATTATCATGGCATGCACGTCTACGATTTTTCGCATCGAGAAAATCAATCAACTTAGACTGAGATCAAAACCACAACCTTGCGCATGCTAGACGGATACGCTACTTCTAAGCCACTAAGTCGACTCCAATTTATAATATCAGTTATTTTACACTTTTACACAAAATGTGAATAACATTAAATTATCTTATTTCCAAGCATTTCCAAATTGTGGTTATTATTTCCTTCTAAGTAGTCTTTGAAAATATTTAATGAAAGTAATTAAATTAACTTTCTAAAATCAATCGTAATTTTTAATTTCACAGAATAGAAAAAATAGCATAAATAATATGTTCCAAAAGCCAGGATTCGAGGAAGAATAGTTGAATCGACAAAATAGGAAGACATATTTCAGTATCTATTGTGAGAATTTTCTCTCCTCCATCGCCATAGTTTACTTTTTAAAAAGTTGCTTTATTGTGGTGTATTTTGCAAATTTGTACTAAGCATTTTTCAGTAATGGCAAAGTAAATTTTGATACTACACATTGTTTTGCATATATAATTTTACATTAACCAGTGCAGAATACAGACAACATCTTGCATCCTTTTTTCTTATGCAACAAAAATTTTACATCTGCGTATTTCCTAAATTGAAAATGGTAATATGAGGAAAATGATCAAAAACCTCGTAACTACTCATACATGTATATATATATTGAGACTAATGAAAAACGTCAATGTTAGAGGAAAAAATACCCAAGTGTCCTCCCATTCATTGTCCTCCATTGTCTAAAGATAATACAATTGAATTCAATTGAAATGCATCTCCTCTATAAGACCACCCATTTGTAGGTTAGTTTCAAAATAATTATGAAGTAAAACGTCATTCGGTTGTAAGCAATGGCGCAACGGAGACTGTTAGGGGGTCCACTACAAAGTCAGATTTTGGGCCCCAAGACACATCGTATGAATTATACCTATTTGAATTCAGTCAATCTTTGGGCATCCTACATTTTTTGCCCCCTACGATGCGGAGGTGTAGATTACAACACAGGTTTGTAAAGTATACAACAATATAAATTATTTTCAATAATTAAAAAAATCACATGCACTGATGAAGCAGAGTTGAGAACTTTAATAACTTAACGTATTTTTGAAAAGGGCATCAATTATTTGATGAAAATATATCCCGTATAAAAGCAGCATCAGACGTCTAATTTTCTGCATTTTATCATTGTCAAAATTCGTTTTTCTATTAAAGTTCAAAAGTCTTAGTAGCCAGCATTAAAGAGATGCAATTTAAATCTGCATAAAAATCTAAAGTTGATATAACCCGTGAATTAATTAAACATTCCGCCGAATTCTCTGATGACTACCTTTAATTAACAAATATTCAAATAATGTTTTGAATAATCTGATCTTTTCAAACTGAATATTACATTTAAAATATTTTCCTCGCTTATTAGAGAAAATGTTTGCGCTACGTAAATGAAGACAAGCATATGAACTTTAACATTTTTAGCAAACGGATGTTTTAAAATTACGGTCTGAGATTAAATAAACTGTGAAATAAACTATTTTTTGTGAAGCTAATAAGCTTATAAATAATTTATTTTTTGTAGTATGCTAAAACACACACACAC
The DNA here is from genome assembly GCA_019973935.1 of Trichonephila clavipes. NCBI lineage: Eukaryota > Metazoa > Arthropoda > Arachnida > Araneae > Nephilidae > Trichonephila > Trichonephila clavipes. The sequence goes on along the minus strand of BMAU01018018.1, from coordinate 588,939 downwards.
ACATACTAAATAAAAAAATTATTATTTCATTTGTATAAAAAATTCAGCAACTAAGGAGTTAACACATGCAGGGGGATGCGCTCAAGACAAAGTAGAGTGTATAAATATTTTGGTACACAAGACGCTATCCACTGAGGTGGGAAGCCCGAAATATAACCTATAAATAACCCACATGGAATGCATAGCAGCAATTTTATCTATTTAGAATTAAGATTTATAAGCAACGATATATATAAAACTAAGAAATGCATAAGATGATTATTGGTTTAAAAAAAAGATTGGACGTCATGGGATAGGCAGACAGCAAAAAACCTTCATACACTTCATGTGCTGAACATGTCTTGAAAGTTTAAGGATGTATGGTGGATGCATACTGAGCAACTTCATTTACATACTAAAACGGTTAATAACTGATCTTTTTGAGACATTTGTTTATGATCTGAATTTGGAGTTTCAGAAAATGAGCTGCTTTTGAAAGCGTATGCTTTAATTCATGGTCACATGAATTGATTCATTTACCCTTTCTAATATGACGGTATGGTGATAAAAAACAACAACATCTAGATCCAGTAGTTCTCAAACTTTCACTACTGGCGACCCAATATTCAATCTGCAATTTTTATCTCGCCCCTCTAAAAAAATAATGCATTGAATGCAATAATAATGCACTTTGGGCGCTAAAGCCACAATACGGTCATAGTTATAAACCGTACAAATTAACAACATAAGTATTAAATTTTGTATATGTTACTTTTTTAAGTAATATATATTTTTCATTTTTTAAACTTTTTAGTTCGATTCACTATAAAAGCGCGCTTTTGTTTGTTTTAAAACTATAATTTATTTTATAGTTATTTTTTACTCTACACGATAAAAATCACAATTCAGTGAATAATTTAATTAAGATAAAATATACTTACCTACTTTCAAGAACTTTTAAATTTTTCTTTGAAAATTTGAGAAAAATCCAGTAAAAGAGTGGGAAAATATTCAAATATGCGTGTCGTAATAAAAGGACGTAAATCCACAAACACTTTTTGCTAACACATTAACGTTATTTTTCACAGCAAAACTGTCATATTTTGTTCACATTTTCGTAGTTTTCTGTAGTTTGATGATCTGCAAATAGCATTTTGATTTTTTTCTTCATTGTGTCTTTTTGACAAGTCGAAGTGCTGCATTATGGCTGCATAGTTTTCTTCATAGAGATCTTTAGGCAGCATTTGAAAATTTCAAATCAACTCAAACGTTTCATGTCTAACGCTTTTCTGCTATTTAATTTCTCTATCTTGATTAATATGCATTATTTCAGTAGGTTCTCTTCAATAGCTTGATCAGTTTCAACTTCTTTCAATAGGAATCCCAGGTGCACATTTTTTTAATATTCTGCTTATTTACATTTATAAACCATAATAAGTCGCACAAAACTGCAATCAAAACCACAAAATTGTTCATGAGGAAAGTGTAGCATGTGTTCTAAGCAATAATTTTGTGAAAACATTTTCATTATGCATTATATGTTTCAAATTACTCAAAAATAAATCTTGGCCAAATAATTCTTCTAAGTGCTCAATATACTTATCCATATATCATAAAACTCTTTCACATGGAAAAGCGCAAAACAGAAATATATTTTTTACAACTTCCCTAATAAAATGACGGAGATAACCATACCAGTAAGTTCAAAGGACAGCTAAAGTAATATTTTAGGTTAAAAGAGACGTAATAAAAAAATCTCTCATCGTGGGATTACAGCAAAGCAGACAAACTATTTTTTTAATTTGGTTATAGGATCAAAGATGGCTAATGAGCGTTTGAAGTGGAATATTTTATTTTTGATGATCACCAGATGATAAAAATAAATTGTATCAGTGTAAATGTGTATTTTTTATTATGTCAGAAAGCATTTTGTTTTGCTTCATTCCAAAAAATTATTTTTTAATCCATTTATTTTCAATATGCTCGCATCTCCCAGGGGGGACGCGCCCCACAGTTTGAGAAACACTGATCTAGTCAATATATTTGTTTGTTCACATTTCTTACGTGTTCCTTTGTAAATAAGGTATTTTCTTCGTAAATTGTAAGGGTTCCTCCTGCAAAGCGCCATCTATAGGAGATCCTTTTAAGTTATTCCTTTATTTAAATACCATTATGTGTGTTCGTAATTAATGCATCAAATTTCCTCGCAATCTACTTATCCATTTTAGGATGTTGCCGGTAGGAGAAGTTTAATTTATAACTACATTTATGACAAAATATACACTCAATATTTATTACGCAAATAACATTTAATTTAAATATCCATAATTAATCAAAACAACCCTATTAATTAGTAACTAACATTTAACTATTTCGTCTTTCTAAATATATCGTGAATGAGAACTGAACACGTACGTTGTTTTGTATCCTACTAAACAGAAGTTTATCGTAAAAATTGTCCATATTGAAATTATAAATTGTATGATCAAAAATAAAACACACATGCCATCTCACCATATATCCATGCGTCAATACGATACATGCTTACCGATTATCTGCGAACATATACCGAGAAATTATTTAAATATATAATTATGAGTTTGGTCAATACATTTGTATGGATAGATGTTAAAATAAAAGGCGATTTTATAGTGTAGTGTCATAATTTTTTCATTAACTAGGTATACACTTTTCAATACAATGAATGAGGTAATCGAAATTATCAGGCTATATTTGAACGTACTTATCTAAAATTACTGTGAAATTAAGATGTATATTGTTCCAGAAATTTTAACTGTTGAAATTTATATTTACCATAAACTTCGACGTACCTGGAATGAGCGTGCGCAATGCTCTTATGCCTTAAAGTCCTTTATTGTAGGTAATATTCCAAGCTTCAGAATAAAAATAGTATTCTCTTAGAACTGCAAGTATTTAAGTTCTTAAGGAATGCCATTTGTTTTAAATAAGCAGTATTTCGATATAGTAGAAGTTGATTTTTTTCTAAGCTTATCATTTTTCATTTTTAAGACTTTTATTATTATACATGGCGTATAATGCGCACCCCTAAATTTCGATATAATTTTTTATTCTCTAAAAGTGCGTGTTATATGCCGGATTTTACGGTATATTAATCAGTCAAATTTACCTGAAAATGTACCTTTCGTATATCCCGTCATATAACTCGTAATTTTAATACAAAAAATAAGGTCGGAATTTACGGATGCACTTTATACTCCAGATATGAAAATGCTTGCCTTAAAAGTAAATAAATAGGAGGAAAAATTATATTTCTATAATTATATACATACTGTTCAATTAATGAGCACGGAATACCTTATAATATTTTAGCAATGAAATAGCTTATAAATTTTGTCTCCACTTTTGTGTGTGTGTGTTTTAAGCATGTACACTGCTCAAAACAATTAGGGGAGCACATGATTTTAACAAAAGTAAGCAAAGATGTATATCAATAAGTAACATAAAATGAATCATCCATAATGTAAAGCCTACCAGGAAACGGAAGAAGAAAACTTTATATGCAAATCAAAGTTCATGACGTCCAAAACCAGAAAAAGGAGATAAGGGCAGAAATCGGGATGTTGCAGAAACGTCTGTTTTATTGCCGTAACTGCGAAATTCGATTGCGCAGTATTTTTTTTGAGACAAGGTTACTTGAGAATGTCTCAACAACGGGATTTACCGGAATCCATGGCATGGCGTGTTATAGGCAGACTGGAATCCGGGCAAACACAACGTTGTGTCGCTGACGCTGTTGGAGTCGCCAGAAGTGTTGATGCAAGGCTGTGGAATCGATTCCAGGAAACATGAAATGTTAGACGTCGACCAGGGGCAGGTCGGCCACGCGCCTCTACATCAATTGATGACCGGTATATACAGTTAAGAGCCCGTCGAAACAGAACAGAGAATGCTACGCAGCTGCAAAGACAGTTGCTCTTGGCAACAGGACGAAGGGTGTCCAGCCAAACAGTACGTAATCGGCTTCATGAGGGAGGACTCTATGCACGTAGGCCAATGGTCTGCATTCCGTTGACCCCACGCCACCGTGAAGATGGGCCGCTGAACATCGAGATTGGGAGCAACATGATTGGATCCAAGTGAAGGGAGAACAGACGAGTCCCGATTCAGTCTAGAATGTGACACCCAACGTGTTCTTGTATGGAGGGACAGGGACACTCGAAATAACCCCGCATTCGTTCATGAAAGGTCACAATACAGAAGAGCTGGTTGGATGGTATGGGGTGGAATCAGCATAGGCGGACGTACGGACCTGCATATCATTCGGAATGGCACTTTGACGGGCCGAAGGTATGCAGACGAGATACTTCGACATCTTGTCATCCCTTACGCTGGAGCCATTGGATATTTCTTTGTTTTCCAGGATGATAATGCCCGACCGCATAGAGCTCGTCTGGTGGAGAACATGCTTAAAGCTGAAACAATACACCGTACGGAATGGCGAGCGTGCTCTTCTGACCTGAATCCAATCGAGAATGTTTGGGACATGCTCGGACGACGCATTGCTGCGAGACCAAGGCCGCCTGCTACTGTCCGAGACTTGGAGATTGCACTTTTTGAGGAGTGGAACAGTATTCCCCAAAGTCTGATCGATAACCTCATCGCATCCATGGCAAACAGGTGTGCAGCAGTCTTAGCTGTTCCAGGAGACCACATGCCCTATTAAAACTCATGCATCGTCTAACAGTAGCTTTTTTTTATCGTTTACATGTAACCAAATAGTTACCCTAAATCATCTTTTCATGTTTTTTCCATATTTTCAAAGAATTAAAGCTTAATTCCAAATATTTTTACGCCTTTTTTCTGTATTGCGCATTGATACGCGTGTACTATGCATTGTATGCCAATACGTGGCTTTCTCACACGGTTTTCTTCACTTTTTTGCTTGCTCCCCTAATTGTTTTGAGCAGTGTAGTTTATAAGTACACCGAAGTTCAAAAGCCTGGGATAATGACTTCTAAAGATGAGAACATTGCACAAGTACATTTCTGGTTTCTTCGTAAAAAATTGGTGAGTGTTATACGGAGAATATAACAAAAAAAATGCAGCTAGAAAATATAGGTGCACGTACTTCACTGGAGTAATACGGCAAATCACCCATTAAATAAACATTCAAAGACTTTAAATCGATATTGTTTGCTATTTCTAATATTAATAACAGAATAAATAATTAAATTCCAAGTTAAAAATATTTAACAATGGTTATACACACAATAATTAATCACTTATTAAATACTTAAGACCAATATTCCTAGAATTAAACATGTGATACTTATTCATGCTTCAAAAATAAACACAAAAATAACACAATTCCTATTCATCAAATATATATTTGAATCCTGTGAAAAATTAGATTAATTCTTGGAAATTGTTTTAAAAATTAAATCTCATTAATTTTGGGAATGACATATGATATCATGTAATGACGATTTGATTTGTGCTTATCTGGAAGCACGAATTCAAAACAAGATGAAAAATGCATGCTTCAGCATTGCAAGAAACAAACTTTCGAAATCCTTTCTTGTCCAATCATTTATAAACACATTAATCCCAGCTGTTTTAAATACATGATTTCAGTACAAATATGAATGGTACAACTTTCAATAAATAATTAAAATATGAGTAGCGCGCAATAAGACCGGAATGTACAGATGTTACGCTTTGTCAGATGACAACTGCTACGTAAGTTTGAACCAAAAATATCTTTCATTCAGCTTAAGTATAATTATTTCTGAAATTTAGGGAAGATTTCTGTTGCAATCTCTCTCACTCTCTCTCTCTCTCTCTCTATATATATATATATATATAGCCTAAGAATTTCCAAAGGCTAAAACTTTGCAGTCGTACCACTGTGGTTAATGTATTTTTGACCAACATAGTTTAATTAAATTTGTATTTTTGCTCTGAAATTGAGATGTATAACAATTTAGTATATATTTACATGGGCATGTATCCATATTAATGTATTATACTTGTACCTTACAAAAAAATGAGAAGCATATATCAAATAAATGCCAATAATGTTTTTTTCTCCTTCTTGTACATACAAGGTGCATCTACAATGTTTATCTTAAAGTTCTTTTAAAACTGATGAATATTTTGAATTATCAAAATGAATTTGGATTTCGTAAGCATAAATAATAAAGTATTTCCCTGTTTTATTTACTGTTGTATATCTATTTTTTTTTAAGTTTAAATGTTGTGACAGATTTCTCTTAACCCGTTAACGCCCAACTTAATTTAAAAGTGAAATTTTGTTAAAAACTTTTAAAATTATGTTCTAAACTCTTAAATTAAATATAATAAGCAATTAAACTCCACACCATTAATTTAGGATCTGAGATAATTTCTGTCCTATAAATAGGACGCTGGGCGGATATGGAAGTTTTTGAACACTTAGTACTTCTCCTTTGTTTTTAGTTGCACAAGATTACGTTTCTGTTCCCAAGCAATTGAACTTTCATATTTTGTGCAAAATAAAATGAAACACAAATTATACATTTTTTATTAAGTTTAAACATATTCACACTATTTATGGTAATTTGGAAAACATTTTGTGCAAAGTGTGTTGCATTACATTTCATGCAAAATGTAAGAGGTTTTCCCGAAAAATTTTTCATTTGACATCGTCTTTGTTTTTCTCTTTTACCAATTATATGACCAACTCCATGTCTAACAGTGTCTATTTTCTTCACTCGAGTTGAAATTGTATAACTTGGTCAACCTATTTGTTTTTGTACTGTGTTGCCTTTTTTAGATAGACTATCGCAATATATCTCCTTATTTCTTTGATACTCTTTTTCTCTGCATTTACCATATTGTAAATAACGCAGGTATTTTAAACAGCCTTGTCTACAATTTGGGTAAAAATTGGTCAATACCATTTTTTCCACGGATTTTTATGGTATGTTTCTCTAAAAGCCAATCATGGGAATCTACACCACCCATATTTTCATTATAATTGCTAACGAGACATGGCTGGTCGATTTTATTTTTTTCAGCTTTCTTCTCCCTTTTCACGCCTTGAAACAGATGTTAGTGGTTCAATTATGTCAAAATTTGTAGCAAGTGTAACGCATTTGATATCATTCCATTTTACCGCAATAATTTTATTTTTCACATCAAAGTAGAAATCATGTGAACCACGGCTAGTCTTTTTGAAAATAGAATCAATTTCAAGGGGACAGTGTTGTATTCTGTTACTTCTTATTGTTCCTGTTGCTCGAAATAGACTCTTTCTTAGGTCAACTAACAAATTATAGGAATTAAAAAAAATATCAAAATAAACTATATGACTCTTGGGATCAGTAACTGGTTGAAGCATTTTTTTTACAACTCGAGTTCCCAAGGGCTCTTTTGAAAGAACCACGGTAGAAGCAGCATCGACACCTTCCTTGCTGCATACAAATCAAAATTATAGCAGTAGCCATTGTTTCCACATAATGCCCAAATCTTATACCCAAACCTTATGGGCTTACCTTTAATGTATTGCTTGAAGTAATGATGACCATAATATCGAATCATCATTTCATCAATAGATAGATGCTTGTCAAAAATCCCCCATTTCTGAAAATTTGCGTTCATTTCAGTAATTAATTTTCGAATTTTAAAAGCTGTGTCATTTTCTTGGGACTTGGCTGCATTGTTACCAGAAAAATGAATCATAGATTTTATTCCTAAGTATCTGTTTCTTGAGATTGAGTTTTTTACTATAGGAACCATTAAATCTTCTTTATCTGACCAATAGTCACGTTCACTTGATAGCGTATGATATCCAGAGAAAATTAAAAAAAAACCGATAAATGTTTTTAATTCTTCAATTGTTAAGGAAAAATCTGGTTTATTTTTCCATTGTTTGGCGTATTTTTCTGTTTCTGTTAAAATATGCTCCAAATATGTCGGAGGCAAAGAAATTTCAAAAACTTCTACGGGTGATATACCCTCTTAAGTGCTTACAGCTGTTTCATAGTTCATTTTTGAGACATTACTTTCATCAGAAAAATTATAATTTGGTGGAACCTTTTTCCAATCTGTTATTATTTTTTTTTTACCTTTCTTACGAGTATTTGATCCTGATTCCGAGCAACTTCGTTTTTTACTTTTGTTTGATAAATCTGCCTCTCTATGATCATCATGGTTTTCATAAGGTACAGAAATTTCAATACTACCTACAACGTCTCTTACAGATGGGTCAAGAGTTTCAGTGTCATCAAAACCTTCTTCATCTGTTAATTCATCTACTTCAGGTAGCAAAGCAATCTTTTCGGATTCTAATTCCTCCGAAAATATATATTCTACAGCTTCCTCGGCAGTTTTAAAAACTTTTTCCCACAACTTCTTGAACACCTGTAAAATAAACTGAATATCAGAAAAATTAACGAATCCGCCCACCGTCCTATTTATAGGACAGCAGTTTAAATTTGTAATCAAAACTAATAAACGTAAAAATAATTTTAAAACGTTATAAGATATCTATTAAAAGAATATCTGAAACATAAATTCTGAAAAAAATATTTAAACTTACCTTTAAAATCTTTTTCATACGATTACAATGAAATTCAGCAAGAAAAATTCATAAAAATGGCGAAGTTAACATGTCTGCAGTGGCAGAAAAATGCTTCCATCCGGTCCAAACTAGTTTAAATATGAAGGGTGAAACCATTACATTTCAGAGGGTGGGAAAAATAGGTAAAATGTTGAATAGCTGTATTTATAATGGTGAAAATGAACTGTCCTATAAATACGACGCTGGGAGGAAACGGGTTAAAATTCGAAACATTCATTTCTTTCCGTGTAAATGAGAGATTAAAAAATGGACCCTATCCTAACATAAAATTGAACTTTATTTTGTTTATTGAATTATTCTCCAAAATAAATTAATCTATAAATTTTTTCAGCTACATATTTTTTTAAAAAATATTAGTTTAATATCATACTTACGTAATCAAAATATTTACAATAAATTAATTTTTCAAAAAAATTTGAGCTATCTCTGAACCTGATTACAAAATTGTATTCTTTTTAACCTTTAAAACTTCGTTGTATATATAAGATGTTCTTTTTTTCCTTTACTCAGGTTGTCTTTAAATGTATTAGGCAATTCAAAGAGACAGATCGTCTATTCTTTTTTCCCAAAAGAATTTTCTCAACCCTTTTTGCAACTGTAAGATCATTGTACGTAATTGGATGGGGAGCTTTTTTTGTCACATCTCCCTATAGTACCATTTTACCAACAGTTGTACCACAATCGAAGCAAATGCGAAAAGTTTGGGTTTTAAAGGTTAAGAAAAAGCATTTTCAACCTAATGGGTAAAATATTTTTCTTACATCAAGTGATTTTGGCCACATTTTACCTAATAATTTACCGGCATTGACTTCGATTTTCGACTTGCTGGGGACTTAACCATGATATAACAGGTTTATTGGAAAATTATATGAAGGATATATATAAAAAGGAAATTATAGCTCATTTAAAGATTTATTTTTTTAAAAAAGTTCTTTTTCGAGTGAATATCACATTTATAATTGAATTTTAAAAAAAATTAAATTTCGGAAACAAAATTCGAAAATCTGATTTTATTGAAAAAAGTACAATTTAAATTAACTTCAGATACAAGTTGTTGTTTCTTTTGCCACCTGATCGACAGTAACAACAAAGTTACAAAGTCCACAACATTAATTGTGGCGAAGAGCAGATTATTACGCCTGTCGTTAGACTTAGCTTTGAGCACCATGCATGTGTCATAACGATTTTGCTTGGTTCCCCCCAATTTTAAGAGAGAGGGAGACCCTGGAAGTGGTCAGTGCCCACCCACATCTCCTCCCCTTCCACTAAACTCTCGAGAGGGCTTGTAGCTTGACGGTTATACATTCATAAACATCCAGGGTTTCTCCGGGATTCGAACCCAGGCCCTACAGTATCGCGTCAGCGTTACTAACCACTATACCGGAATGCTAACACTGAAATTGTATTACAGATTTTCAGAAAGAAATGAGAGAGAGAGAGAGAGAGAGATTATTCAGAAGAAAATGTTGGACAATTATATATTTGGCAATTATTACTTTTTGAGAATCATAAACGATAAAATTATTGATGATTGTAAGAAATTTAGGCTTAATTTATTTGTAATAAGTCTTTTTATTTTAAAGATTGTAAAAATTAAAGAAATATCACCTGCAAACGATATTACTTGGTACTCAGTCATTAATACCATTAAAAATTATTAGCAATTTTAAAAGATAATTCTACTATTAGAATTATTTTTTCAGTTGTGTAATCTTTCTTTAACTAACAAAATATACATGTTCTAAAAATTACTTTAATGGAAAATGTTTGCGCCAGTTTGCGATAATTCTTATTTAAAATATTTGTCTCCGAGCCAACTGTTTCAATTTTTATAATCAGTTCGAAATTATAGAGATCCCATATGGTTAGGATCCGTTTTGCTTATTAAAATTTAAAGATATTACAATCTGCTCAAATATTTTAGTCAACAGAGTGTTATACAAGACATAATTGAATATTATACAAGAAGTTAATGAACAGAACAAATGTTTTTCAAACCAACTATTATTGGGGCATTTTCATCACCGGTCTGATAATAACGAAAAATTTGTAACATTTTATCATTTTTAAACATGCACCGTCATCAACATTTTAAAATATTCCACAAAAGTATGGCGTTTTACTGTCTAACATGAAACATATATAAATATTATTTATTCGCAATGAATTTTCTCACACAATAGATAAAAAATAGAAATGGTCCACAAAAGGAATAATTAATATTAAGAAAAGCATATTTTAATATATTAAGGCTTTCCGGTATATTATAATTATTAGTGCAGATTATTTTTTATTACTTCAAAGAATTAATTTTATTTTTAAGTCTCACTTTTTTACAAACCATTTTATATGACATTTGAATAGAGTGTAAAAAGAGGTTCAGGTGTTCAGATTTTTAATATTATCTGATTTATGAATACAATTAAGATAAATCATGCATTTTATTTTATCAATTAAAAATTATTCATTTTGGAAATGTTAACTAAAATATTTGTTCATATTTACCTTACAAGTATATTCAAGAAAATAAGAAAGTATATGATGAATAATTCTAATCATAAGTATAATTTATGACTTAGATATAAAAACATCCATTTTGAAACACACATTTTGTTCCTGTACTTACAGCATGAAATATAAATATGTGTTTGCACAAAAATAAAAACGCATTTTACATTTTAACATTACATAAATCCCTGAACTTTTGCATTTTACTGGAAATGTTTCTAACAATATTTTTTAACTACCCCATATTTTACAATGTTTTTTATTCGAACTATCACTGACTGAATTTTAGAAAAAGGCAACATTAAATATTGCGGTATTATTCTTTTATCTCCAGTTTGAATTAAGAAATAAAGCAAATTTGTATACGAATGCCTATTTTAATCTTACCTGTAACATTAGTTTACTTTTATTGCCTCTCTCATAAAACTATGTCCGTTTATGTATGTGTGTATACATACGTATATTTGACGATTTAACAGGAATTATATAACTTCCTACTAGGTAATCTTTATCTTGTTGCAGTCGTTGAAATTAGAAGGCAACATTTATGTATTTAATTCAGTTTGTCGTTTTATTTTACACAAGCATAAAGGGACAAAATATAACAAACACGATATGAGACAAAAACGTTTTCACGTTACTAAAAACCCTGCTTTTACAGCGTCTTCAACCAGAAGTTTTGAGAATCATATGATTTCATTTAATGATTACTATTACTGGTCAGAATAATCGGCTGATGCAACATTGCATCATGTTATTTAGAATTGGGCCAATGTGACAGTTACTGAAGAGATATAGATGTGGTTAAGAGGATACTTTCCAATATATGCGGGTAATTATTCTTGAATTCCTCAGGGTTTCAAAGCTAACTTTTCTCTACAATATTTTAGTAATTTCTTAAAAATCACTTTTTATTAGCAGTTTCAAAATCAAATATCATCTGCACGAATATCCTAATTCAGTTCACACCTTTGTCAAGACAGGAGAAAAAATTCTACCAAATGACACCAGTTACTTGTCTTTTACTTTGCGCTTCTGTGTAATATGGCGATAATAATTCCCCAAGTTGGGGATAAGTAAATGTATGCGCTAAAATTAGGTTCAACCACCCACTGCTATATTTTATACGATTGCTTAATAGCTCATATGGAATGCGTCATTACGATTCAAGAAATCTTATTCGAGAAATCTATCTTTGAAATACTTAATGCCAGCTCCAAGTACTCTTTAGATAGTTAGTAATCCTACTTAATTCACTTCAATACAGTAAATTATTATGCTCCGATGTAATGATTTTCCTCATTAAATCATCTGTTATCTAAGATTTCTAATTCTACTTCAGATTCTAAATGTTATTCAAGAAGGGATTTAAGTGTCCCGTTATTTGCAATCCATTCATTCATTCAGCATGTTACATCCCGAATTTTCAAGAACACGAATTCTGGAAAAATTATTTGAAGAACCTAGCTATTTTAAACTTTTACTAAAAATATCTAAATACTTGAATATTCTTTCCATTTAAGTATTAATAATATATAGAAAATGTGGTCCTTGAAATGTGTAAATAAATTTTTATTTTTTTACTTATTAAATACTTAAGTGAATAAAACTCTCGTGTTTGTTTAAACAATATTTGAAAATAATTCAATAAAATTAAAGAACGGAATTGCATCAAACAGTTTTTTTATTGAATGATGTGTTTGTTTTAGAACTTTTCTGTATATTCATATAAAAATGATTATCATTTTCTAAAATCGTAAAACCCATGGAAATATTTTTTGTTCTCGTTTTAATAGCCTATATAAAATGAAAAGACTACTTTAACTGTTTGCATATATGATTAGTTCATAAAACATTATTGTTTTAAAGATAATTGATTGTGTATTAAATATTTGCAAACATAACTCATAGAAAATTAATCACATATATTTATGTAAAAAAATATAATTTGGAATGATGAAAATGGCTAAGTAAAGTGTATTATATAATTTTAATTATATATACAGTCAATAAATTTATTATAACTAATCAGAGAAAAAGTCCAAAATACAACACATGCTGCGACAATATTTATAAAATTCATGTGGCTTTTTTATTTGTCTAAGGTAATTTCAACTGCAAATATTTGTTTGTGAATTTGAATTAAATACAATTTTTTAATGTTAGTTCACAATCACTGAAACGCTAAAAAATTATAAGGGATTGCGTAATTTCATAGCTTTCAGAATTAATGTTTCTGAAAATGGTTCGTATCATCAAAAACATTTTGGAAGTAATTGAAATAGCTTGCAAAACTTAACTTTTTTCGCGTAAAACTACTATTTTCTTTCGAAATAATTTCCTTTTTTTCATTTCCCAAATGTTGGAGTCTCCATGGAAACAATTGGAAAAGTAATGACACGTTGAGCAATCAATTTAAATAAAGCATCCATTAGATAGGACCCTAAGCCCGCGTTGAGAGAGTTTTAGATTTACAATCGATTTACATTCATAAATCCATCGACTACAAAACTACGAGCAAATTGATCCATTTCGGATTTTTTAAATGCATTTAAACTCAATTTGTAATTATTTTCTTATGATTCAATCAAGGTACCTTTGACATGATTTAAATGTGTAAAGAAGTAAATTAAATGCTGAAGTAAATGTACACAATAAAAAATTCACAAAAAATATGAACAGTACAAGTGATAAATTTCACATTGTGTTAGCTATTTTGTACTTAAGCTAATGACTTTTTTATTTTTTTATTATTTTTGCATACTATTGTTTTTCGATTTTTTTATGTGCTGCTTTTATTCTTTTTCGGAAGGAAGAAATATGCGTTTAAACCAATTGTTTACACATGCACTTTTCTAAATATTAATGAATAAACTAAGAGAAAATGAAGTTCTACAGCTAAAAATATGAAAAAAAACAATTATATAAATTACTCAATGTATTGAAAAATGAAAATCATTCGAATTACGTGTTTTCTGCTTTTATATAACGGGATTTTACACAAGGTAAGAAACATATTAGTGCGTTGATAGTTTCTGAAAGAACAAACTGTGCTTTACAATTTGGAGTGTTTTTTTCCCCTTACATATGAATATTCCACATAATTTATTTTACATTTATTTTTATTCTAATGCGAAAGTAGAAGCAATTACAAGTTGATAGATTTTCGGGAAGTGAAAAGCGGAAGCGGTAACATTTAGCATCTTACTTAAATTAAATTATTTCAAGAGTCCAAATTTTGTGTCGAGAGCCGCCACTAGATTAGGCCACCACTGAAATGACTCGCATTTAGGTACCGTATCTGAAAAAGGTTAATTGCTAATATGCAGCTCATTAGGAAAAAATACGTTACGTAAAATTCAAAATGTACTAGATTGTAAATTCTGCAGAAAATTCTTAGAAACTGGAATGATCATGATGTTACCAGGAAATTTTTTTTAAATATATTTTATTATCTAGATACCACATATAATAATCATAATATGTTAGCCAGGTTAAATATGATTAACTTGTATGTTAACTTTGTATATATTTTCCCCCAGTCATGACAATCCATGGGATAAAATAAAGTATGGGAAAGCAATCCCCATCTTTTCTTAATGTATTCATTATATAATAGAATAAATGACTTCCAGTTAAAATATTTTACTCCAAGTTTTCACCTTAATGTTGTTTTGGATTTAGGAGATTCGATTGACCTTATAAAGTCAATTTTAGAAATTATCAAGTCTATCTTGAAGAACCCTCCTGTTGCATTTATTTCAATGCTTTTAAGAAAATAATTTGATGATTGTTTTTGCAACTGTGGGGCATTTCTTGCATGTTTCTTACAAAATACTGTTATAACTAAACTAATATTCTGTTTGGATAAAATTGAGTTCCTTTTTTTTCCATCTCTTCCATCATAAATCTCACAGTACTCTTAAATTGCAAATTTTCAATTTTTTGAAAAAAAATACAAATTGAAGCCTCAATATTGCTGAGTATTTTGGTACCAAAATTGTGTTGATACTGTGTAAACCTCCGAAGTTATTGAGAAATAAGTAGTGAAATTTAAACGAAAACCCTATCTCGTGCTTACCTTTAAATTCATTTTTCGCAAAACAAAGAATTTTAGCTTCCGCGAAAAATTTCTCAGAAAGTATTTATGACATCAATTTGAAATTTTATACACGTGTTCAAAATACGACTCTTCATACCTTATACGTCCATTTTCAAAGAAAAAATTGATAGAATTTTTTTTTTTTACTTGAATTTTAATTTATTTTTTTCTTAAAATTTTAGAATTTTCGTAGTAATTGGATTTGAAAAATATTTCTTTTCCATTAACTTTCTTAAAAGTTTGTAAATAACATCAAAAATTAACATTTTAATATCAAGTAAAATTAATTTTGCAAATTTTGATCAATTTTGTACTTTAGAATTCTGCGCTGTGAAAAATACCAATTTTCCTAATTTTGAAAAACTGTCCAATTTTTATTTATTCGTAATTTTTAGAAACTTTTCTAAAATTCTCTGAAAATTTGAAAAATATTGTAAATATATATGGTTATCATACGGTAAAATGTTAAAATTATTGTTTTGTTTTATTGCTAAATTACACTGGTTTGAAAAAGGATGTTTTTTTCGAGTGCACGGATATCTGTTGAGGGTCCCGTGAGTCTTTAAAGAATATATCTTTCAATATGTCTGTTTAATCCTATGTGAGAGATATTATATATAAGCATAATGAAATGCACATAATTCTAAAAATTAGTACACAACTTCTTTTACTCTTTTTCCTTTATTTTGCCCTTCATAAATTTAATCTATTTACTAGATTAAATTTATTCAATCTATGAACATAAAATAGATTTTATTGAATTTACCAAGATTGTTCAGTAATTCAATAAACATTTAACAAATAATTTAATTTATTGTAAAAACCTAATTAAGGTAAATTAAATTTTAAAAAAATCATTCAATATATTTGTTTTATTTTGTACGAGATTAAAATTGGAAATGAAAGGAATATTCCTCTCTTAAGGTATCCAACCACCCCAAAATCACGATTTTTTTCAAAAATTGACAAATTTTGTTTATGATTTTATTTCATAGGCCATAATATTAGTTTAATAAAAATACCAAGTTTTATTTTATTTTCCATTCATTAGAACAAAAATTACAAGAGTTTTAGTAAAAGCAGATGCCATAACTTTACACAAGATGTCAGACATTAAAATGCGTTTTACTCGAAATGTGTTTTTTTTCGAAAAACTTAAACGGGGACAGCGATTGCTCAAAAAGATTTGAAAATAATTTGCTGAAATTTTTGTGTGTGTTATGTATAACAGTAGAAGTGTTTTGATCTTCAGATTTATCAATCACTGTTTTATTTCAAAATTCGCAGTCCTTTATGTGAATATAATCACTGTCTTTTTAAGCAATTTCATATAATCACTAAGATAAAGTTCTCTAGTTTTTGTAAAATTTAAAATATCTCTTATCCTGAAGGTTACTTCAAACAGGAATAACAAATAACATATCAAAATTGAAATATTGAGAATTTGTTCATAAAATCTGTGTACAGAGCGGGCCCCGTTTATGTAATTTTTTGTACATTTTTACTAGTTTTTTCCCATTTTAATAACAACAAATATTTTTTTTCTTTTATCAATTTTAGAATTTTTTTCTTAAAATATACTAAATAAATATGAAAATCACAAAAAAACCCATATCTCCATTTTTTCAAAAAAATGTTATGGCAAGTAGTCGGATACCTTAAATTTGTAAATTGGCACAAATGAAAGTTGATAAAAATACTGAACTACAGCTTAAAATTTTTTTGCAAGATTATTTTCACTGTAATTGCTGTTTGTACAATTTTAAGAGAAAAAATGTTATTTTTTAGTTTTATTTCAAAAAAAGTATTGCTTTCTAATTTTTTTCTACTTTTTAAATTTTTTAAAAAATTTATTAAATTTTAAAACCATGAGATAATACAATTTATCAAAAATAATATATAAATGAGAATCTCATTTGAACCTTTAAATTTAAGGTATTTAGAATCAAATTTTTCATTCTTTTATCATTTAAAAGTGAACATCTTTCCAAATTAATGACAGCTAGAAAGATTTAACTATTTAATCTATAGTTTTAAACCAAATAAATCTAAAACTTCCATGACGCTTAAAGAATATATTTTTAAAAAATTAAAAAGAAAAAGAAACAATTAAATAAATTATTAACTGAAAGCTTTCCATCGCTGTTTAAATTCTCTTATACATTAGCGGTTGACATTTAATACTCCCAGGAAGAATAAACTAGACAAACACAAAAAAATAAGCTTCTTATTCATATATTAGTAAAATATATCTGAAAAGATAATTTAATGATGTTTGCTGCTGTTAAATCTAGAATATTAAATGTGGGAATGCGTAGTGGCCTGCGTAGCCACCAGTCAAAATGAGGGAGGAAATGAAACAAGTGATGACGGCTGTGTAAATAATATAAAGCAAGCAGAATATCCTGGATAAATAAATAAAAAAAAAATCTCCAGATATAACTAACAAAGGAGGGTAAAAGAATTTTTTTTCCCTTTTTTCATGACATCTTACAGTATATTGCGAAAAACGATAGATATTTAAATGAGGAGTGGACTATATACAACTGAATTACTGTTTCATAGTTTCCTATCCAAAACTGTTGAAATTAGAGTCTAAAGGAAATAATTGTCTCTGCGTGTGCTTACGCAGTTAAAAGACAAATTAACCCAAGATTGTTATAACTCGGTGCGAGAGTTTAAAATTTTTACACAAATTTCTTAATCCATCATCTTAAAAATAAAAAAACTATAAAAAATTCGACGTGTCCGAGTATATATTGTTTATGGAATACATATCAAATGTAAATATACAAATACGTGTGTGTGTGTGTGCGTGAATGATCTGCAAATTTTACCTTTAAGAGTACACAGTACCCTTTTTTTTTAAAAAAAATAGAGACACTAAAAGTAAAAATAATGTATTCATTTCTCTCAGAATATATTATTAGGTTGTTTCTGAAAGCAAAAATGTAGTTTGACCAGCCATTATTTAAGGATTTTAAAAACAGTTTTGAAATCTTTTCAAATTTTTATAAAATGCTCAGTTTTTAAAATATTTTAGTCACTTTACGTGATTTGTGTTTCTTAGGTTATTACGAGCAAAATTTAGTATGGATTTGAAAATCTGTTCCGTTGTTGATTTTTAATAATTATTTATTCTAGCTAAACCTGAAAAAATACGAAATTTAGAGTATTATAATTTTAACCTTTTTAAAAAAATAACTAGAGATACCAGGCATAAATGCATACTAACCTTTAAAGAACAAACT
Organism: Trichonephila clavipes; assembly: GCA_019973935.1. Classification (NCBI taxonomy): domain Eukaryota; kingdom Metazoa; phylum Arthropoda; class Arachnida; order Araneae; family Nephilidae; genus Trichonephila; species Trichonephila clavipes. The sequence continues at coordinate 570,494 of BMAU01018018.1, read as the reverse complement.
TTTGGGAGTACTTACATACAAGTTCGAGACTTTATCTTGAACAGAAAAAAAGCCTTAGGAATTAGAAAACATCTACATCTTTAAAATTAAAAGTACAAGATAAACGCAATTTAAGTTTGTGAAGGTATAAAACAAAAACTTATAATACCTGTAAAGCTAGAATTTTTAATATGTTATTTTCCTACTTATGTTGTATATTAAAACACTACTTCAATTAATTATGACTGAAAACACACACACCTTTTTTTTAATTCAAAACATATTTTTGCGTAATATTGATAGTGTTTGTTACGATAACAGGTTATTCAGTCTAATATTAACAAAATGTTTCACAAAATTTTTAAAACATAAAAAAATTATGTAAAACATAATAATGATACCATCTTAAACTAATTATCACGAGGTTTGCACGTAAAATTTAATTTTTTTTTTATTATAAATTGGGGGAGTTTAGTCAGTTTAAAGTCTTTCAACAAGAACTCACACAAATACCACAATATAGTGCTACCGTATGTTTACTATACTGTAGTTTGACACATCATATAAACATTCAGTTTTGTCGTATTCGGAAGCCTTATTGTAGTATCAGTGAAGAGCTGGTTTTTAGATATATTATTTTCAGTAGTATCTCGTCTCTTCCAAATATTGTTTTTAAAGTAACCTGAGAAATTTTGTCCTTGGCATTTTCAAAAAGGAAAAAATAATGAATAAGCTTCTAAGTTATATAAACTTTTTTTAAACAAAAATTAGCAATGAAACTAATTTTAATTACGTAATTATGAGAACTCAAACATAATCAAGCAAAAATGATTTTAGTATCGAAAATTTAAATTAATAACCATTTCATACTGAAAGAGTTGATTATGCTCAAATATTATTTTTAACTTATTCAATTTAAGAGTTGAAAAATGCTTTAAAATGAAACCGAAACCAAGACTGAAGTTCAGTGAACGTCAAAAACCCTAAAAACTAATTTGTTAGCATATCTAAAATTTGGGGTGGCAAGCTTCTCAATGATAGCCACAAGAAAATGTAAAAACAAATGGTATGTTTGAATTTTTAGGGTACTGAGTAGCTTTAAGTTTTTATATTATAAATTTATAGTATGATGAACATTTTAATTTAAAAATAACAACGAGGAAAATAGTTGTATTGAAAGCACATACATTTCTGAATGCAAGATTACTTATATTGCACCTCATATGTCCATAATTCGTAGATAGACAATGCTTCTTTTACATTTTTTTTAGCGTCGCTCCTCAAAAAACACGACACCTTTTGGTAATGAACCTCATAATTTTGAAGTGATCAAGAAAGGAGAACGACTTCCACCAGCACATTCATTTACCAACTTTCACATCAGGCCCACACAATTGGGACCTATATTCTGGTGGCCATGGTCTCGAAATTATGAATAAGAGGCTCATGTATATATTATAAAATATCATAAGAATATATCATATATATCATAAATAACAGCATCATCTCAGAATATATCATAAATAACATCATCTAGGCCACTGAAGATCCTCCATGTAAGGAGGTTGATACGAGTTTTATATGCAGTAGCTAAAAGTCCTTACTTGAGCATGATGGGAAAGTTAGGGAATGGAATGCCAGCTCAAGTATCATCCTCGTCACTTGATCTTGGTTCATAACTATATGGTCCTTCATCAATAATATTCGTGATGCTTTATAGAGTGATGTTAAAAACCCACACTTACCATACCCACAGAAGGACTTTGAGCTTCGAAATTTTATCAGTCATTCTAAACGATGGGTTCATCAAGTCTAAGCTCAAGGTTCACCAACAAAAACGCAAGCAGCATTAATAGTTAGGATTTTTCACTGATCGTAGCCCTGTCAGAAAGAAAATGACATTTTTCTTGAAGAGTTTGTAAGCTCAATTAACCACCACTCATATCAAAATACTTAAAATTTAATTTGAACAATTCAAATATTTAAAAATAAAGTCCAATTTGAAAAACTTTCTCAAAGGTATAGGGTAACATTCCAAGCATTATTCTAACAGAAAAATAGTTGTCTTAAGATATCCGACTACGTTCGGAATCGTAATTTTAAAAAAGTGCATAAATGTAAAATTTTTATAATATTCAGTGTCACTAAGATTAGAATACATGCATAAAATTTTTTAAGGACATTTCGACAAAAAATTTATTTAAATATAATATATTTTGGCAAAAAACTAACTTAGAATAACATTTTTTCCAAATGTTCTCCTTTTGTGAAAATTTTTTCTATTATAATAGTATTTTGTCTGTATATAGCTCAGACATCTATCTCTACAGAGGCTCAACTATAATTTTAGAAAAAAATCACATTATTTTCAGAGTTACAATCTATTGAAATAATTATGTGTTTTTTCTTAAAATTTCTCCCCTCTGTTGTCGTAAAATATGAATAAACCCACTTCTAAGTTATGTATTTCAAAAATTCTAGTTGAGCTTCTGAACAGAGGTCTGAGCTATATGCAGGCAAATTATTATTCTAATAGAAGCATTTTTCACAAAAGGAAAACATTTGGAAAAAAAGATTATTCTAAGTTAATTTTTTGCCAAAATATTGTATTTAAATAATTTTTTTTGTCAAAATGTCCTTAAAACAATTTTATGCATATATTCTAATCTAAGTAACACTAAATATCATGAAAATTATCAATTTATACGCTTTTGAAAATCACGGTTCCGAACGTAGTTGGATATCTTAAGAAAAAAGATATATATGAATGAGAAGTTGCTGCTATGTAATGTATTTTCAGTTAAGTGTTAACTCTTTCACTCGCTCTAATTATGTTATTTGCGTAGTTTTTGTTTAATTATGATACGGTATAAAACGAATTATAAAATGATATGATACTTACTCTAATAAGAATCCTTTACGTGGCCAAGGTAGACGATTGGTCATAGTCGAAAATCGTGGACAACTTTCTCCAGTCATGGATTCAAAACCTAGTGCCATTTAAGTCCTTAATTTAGACGGGCTGATGCAAACTAATTCTATCAATACTGAATGTTCTCCTGCTGGCATGGTGTGAAAGTTTGGAGAGAAGGTATCATTTCAGGTCGCCAATTGACCGTGGCTCAAAATTACAATTTTGGTTGCCAAAACTCTATTGCATTTTCGAAGCTCGATGTCAATTAAAATAAAATTAAACCCAGATATTTTACATATTTTTTAAAGTAAAGGAAGTAAGAATTTTACAAAGCTGTAACTTAATATAGAAATGGAATTTATTTTAGTAGAAAAAATGGCGTATAAAGAGCACTTTTTACACAAAAATATAGCTAAAAATTTACAGGGGCTCGTTATACGCCGTGTATAAAAATAAGAGCTTCAAGCATAAAAAATAAGCATAAAAAAATTAGACATCTACATATATCGAAATACTGTTTATTTGAAAGAAATGACTTTCCTTATGAACTTAAAGGAATGTGTTTCTAATAGTATACTATTCTTTTCAAAAGCTGTGAATAATACATCGAATAAGAGTTCAAAATATAAAGGCATTGTGGACATACATTTCAGGTTTCTTCGTACGAAAGTGATGCGTGTAAAACGCGAAATTATATGGTAAGTAGTTAAAATTGTCACTCAATAAAAAAAAGCTTATATAAGTTAAATTAATTTAAAAATTGAATTCAATTAGAGGTGAAACATTCTATATACTTTATTTTTATGCTTACACATTTTTAATGTTGAAGTTATTAAGACATCTAATCATTTGCGTCATTTTTAAAACAACAAAAATTAAACTGAATACATTTGACTTTTGTTATTGCACAAAATTTGTTTTATAAATGTAGGGAAAATAAAAATTGTATTTTTATTTATACTTGAAACATAAAATAATTGCTTTTCTGTAAAAGTTAGTAGTGAAATATATTATAATTTAATAAGAAAATATATGTCTTTAAGGGGCAGATATATTAATTTTTTATTTAAATCTTCAGCGAACATGCTACGTGTTTTTATATAACGCTTGTCTTTAAATAATATATAAGTATAAAAGAAAGGGTCATTTAATTATAACTGCACGTGCATGAAAACATATTCTGAGAAAAAGACAAACACTCAGAAAATATACTGACTGAGTTTGTAGGGTACTATTACAGTTTTTCGATTAATATCCTGGAATTTGCTATACATGTATACCATCATAAGAACTTTTTGATAATATGTATGTGTTTTTCAATTAATTATCGAAATTTTCTAAAAAAGTAAAAAAATCAAAATTTTATAATATTCTTTTATTCTTCCGCAAGAAAAAAAAGAAGAATGTGCTCAATTTTTTTCAGAAGCAAGTGAAAGACCAATGACGTTTTAAGAAATCAATTTTCCTAATGCATCCATTAAATTAAATGTAATACCCGAAGTTTTCTCTTTAAGTCTTTAAACTGAAAACTTCTTTAAAATTCATTTTTCATCGAGACAGAATGATTTTAACTCAAAATCAGAAAAGTTTTTTACATTGAAGTATTTATTATTGCATTTATTATTCTATTATATTAAATCAATATTTATTTAGAATATTAAGTTAAAAAGGAACATTAAAATGAGTTAATATGAAAAATGACAGTTTTCAAAAATTAAGAATAAAATTATTTAATAGCTTTTAAGAAACTCACAAGCTTTTTTTTTAATTTGTGTTAATGCATTAATATTTTTTTGAAATAACTTTTAACATTTTAAATATAAGAATATTTTCAATGTTATCGATATACATTTGCTCATTATAAAATGATTTTCATCTTCGAAGTCGATGTTTTATTTTCTGTCTGCAAACTTTGAAAGTTTGATGGATTTTGTACATAAACGCTCTACAATTTGTTTCAAAATTACATTCATTTTGATTTTACATGCAACATTTCCTAGAATGTTAATGTATTATGTGACAAAAAAACTTTTTCTGTTCTTGTTGGAACATTAATGTAAGAGATTTTTTTTGCCTTATTTCTATAACGCCTATTTTAAAATGAAAGAACTAAGTTTTGCAAAAAGTGTCCAACGCATTTTTTTAACGAAACTTCAAAAAAAATTGTTAACGGGTAAAATATTTGACCACACAGGCACACACATTAAAAACCATTTGTCAGATCAATAATATGTATTTGAATATGAATGTCTAACACTAAATATATTTTTATTTACAAAAACCATTTGTAAGGTTAAAAGTAAAATATATTGTCTATAGAAAAAGAGAAATGATTATTTGAAGCTTTATTATATTTATCTAAGTAAGTGAATTACTTTTTGATCCAAAGAATTTCACAAATTCAGATTTTTATTGATTAATTTTAAAATTAAAACTGTCAACTGTATATTTTCCCCCTCCTTTTTCAATAGGCTAACCCTGTAGTTTGCAAACTTAAGGTATCCGAACACGTTGAAAATGAACAAATTTGGACAAAATTGATATTTTTGTTTTCTATTTTATTTAATACATCTATATTTTGGCTTTACAAAACATTCTTTGTTTTGATTTTATGCTTCTTAAAGGCCAAATTACAATCAATTTTATTAAGTTAGAAAAACCGGAAGTGGGTCTTTAATCTACCAGAAGTGGGCATTTAAATTGTTCGAAATCTATCATGGCGAGTCTGATCACACAAAATATTACAAATGTATTTCTATAAAACTTTTTGCACCTGATATTTATGCTATTTTCTATAGAATGTACTACAATATTTCTTATAGTATGAATATTATTTGAGTTAGGGCATGTTATTTAAATAATGGTCTCATAAAGGCGTTATTTTTCTTATAACGTTTATTCAATCATCTCTAAAAGTTTCAAATTTTAATAAAACGTTACATTTTTAGTACATTTTCCAGATAAATACCTCTAGATTGTTTTAGTAATTATTTTACTAATATAAGTTTATTACTTTTTTCTTTAATTGCTTTGAAGTTTTACAAAAATATTGCTAAAATTTCACGTATAATTGTGATTTTTTATGAAATTCCGGCAATTTATTTTAAATATTGTTGATTAAATATTTGTATTTGTTGGTATTGAATCCTATAAAAAGGCATTTATAAATAGGCAATATGTTATTTCGTCAAAATGTACTCTGAACGTGTTCGGATACCTTAAATCAAATTGCAATAAAAAAAATATTTCGCCTGCGTATTATATTTGAAATTTTGAAAAATGGGCAAACTCCATAATGTGTTTGTTAATTTTTTTTAATTATTTAACTTATTAATTACTTAATATTTTTATAAGCCAAAAGTTTAGACTAACAGAAGGAAGAAAATTTTACCTTGCAAATGCCAAATATTTGTTGCACTTATTTACACTAGCACTTACAGATAACACAAGAATCTTTGTTTATATTCTAATAGTAGAAGACTTGAAAATGTCAACATTGTACTATTACATAGAAACCTCTAGGTAGATAATACATATTTATTTCACATTAATATTTTTGTCCACAATAACAAAAAAACCTTTATATATATATATGAATCACAAGGATTTTAAAATAGTTTTGCTTAAGAATTAGCATTGTAGCAAAATTTAACCACTTAGTTTACTTTTTTAAAATTAATTTCATATAAAAAATCATAAATTAGATACTGCTATTCTCCTGGTTTTCTCATATATAAGATATTTCAGTAGTAACTTCATATACCTTTCAATTCTGGTTGCTGAAATAAGGAAAAAATGGGATGTCCAATTAAAGGATCAAATGTCATGCCTCTTTGTGGTAAGTTGCTTGGGTTATATCTTGACTTTGCAAGATAAGATTTAGTGTGACCAGAATTATTTCCCCTTTTCCAATTTCTTCTGCTCAGCATTTGTGTTCTTAGTGAAACGGACAATATTGAAATATTTCCCAGAGCATTCTTATATTCTTCCTTCTTTCTCTTTTTTTACTTTTCGGGGTTTTTTTTCTTAACTTTTTTACGCTTTGTTTATTCCTTTATCGACCAAGTATATCAAAAAATTCTTCTTTTTCCATTTTTGTTTTGGTATTGTGTTTTTTCTGCAATTTATTTAATGTTAATATTTCCGTACAAAAACTAGTGGAAACTGGTTGATTTTAATAACTAATTTGTAAATACTAAGTTGTAAATACTTAATTACAAATAACTAATTTGTAAATACATAAATTACAAATTTATTAATCATGGGATTTTATTTGAAAAGTTTTAAATAATATTATGCGAAATGCTGTCTTTTTTATTACTATCACTCATTATCGTCATTTGTTTACAAAACAATTCATTTATTTTCAATATTTATCTGCATCTTTTAAGTAATAATAATTGAAATTATAAACTTCAACACCATTTTGGTAATCTGAATAATTGTAGGTTTTCTAAAAATCTAATGTAGATTTTTACTATTAATACAATTTAAGCTATTATCAACCAAACATCAAGTTAAGTTACTGTATTGGCAAAATTTTAGACAGCGTGGAAGAGGTAAATATCGAATGTTCCAAACTATTAATCATTTTCCTGAAATAACTATGTTTTTAATTAATACGTAATATTTTTGGCTGCTTTTCCCATTAAAACGATCAAAATGCAGAAAAAAGATAACTTTAAAGTTTTCATATGATTTTAACGTTAGGCACGGGCCAAACACAAATAGAAAAAAATAAAAGGGCTACATCAGGTTTACTTCTTAAAACTCTTTGTATTAAGGTATCCGTACACCTTCGAAGAAATTTTTTTAAAAAACTGTAATATTTGCTATTAAAATATTTTTACTGATGAAATATAACTTAAAACTATGAAAAATACATTTAATATGTTACTTGTAGTACATAAAAAAGTTTTAGGGAGTAAAGCATAGTGTAAATAGTAATTAAATTGATTATTAGAATAACGCACATAACTCAAATGTAAACAAAAATATCCCTTTTCTGTAAATTTGATGATGATTATTATAACATTTGTTAGGGCTGGTACTATTTTCCTGATGATAATCAATTTATTTCAATTTTTATCAAGTTTCGAGTAAAAGAACATTAAAAAATTATTACGAGCATGATATATACCTTAGTTACTAAAAAGATATCAACTATATAATTATGAAAGTAGTAGGGGTTCTTTAAATCTATATAAAAACAAATATATTTATAAAATTTGAACTAATTTGGTTCACAACTTTTTCTGATATTTACGTTGTCAGATGTCAATACGTTAAACAAATTCATTTTGAGATAAATCAGAAATAAACTTTGAACTGCAAATTTTAATATTAAACACAATTTGATATACTTAAAATGCGCCTGATTTATAAATAACACCTTCTTTACTCTCTAAAACATTGATTTTTTTCCTTGTAGCTCTTAAAACTTTTCTACGCTGCTTTACATTTGGTGTTGAATGTCGTTCTGCGTCGTTAATTCTATTGATGTCAAGATGTTTGTATACTTTTAAAGTAAAATAACCAGGAGTTATATTAAGTTTTTAAAAAATTTCAACACAACCCTTGTATCCATCATCCAATGCACCAGATTTTAAAATTTTGAGGCACACGAAAACTTCCTTGGGTACTCTATGCCATATAACGCCATTTAAACACTCGTTTGAATTTTGTGTTTTGCCATGCAGGCATTTAGTAAGCAGTTCTTTGGTACACAACTCTAAATATGTAGGCTTAATCGTGTTTAGTACTTCATTTGATAAGCCTTTATATTTTTCGTTTGGCTTTTTGCCACAAGACAGTGCTCGCTGGTAGTAGCACCAACTATCTTTTCCGATGGGACACTGCCCATGCATCGGTTTCTCGACACTTGATGAGCAATGAAACAAAGCCGCAATAACATTTTGCTAAAGACCGGATAGGTTTCCAACATTGCTACGAACAGCAATCCCATAATAGTTTTGCAATCGGTCAATAAAAGAGTCGGTGAGTTTGCCTTTACCAGACAGATTTTTATTTTTAGACTTTAGTTTGCGCAATCTCGCACATACTCTCGTTTGAACATGACCAATGCATTCATATTTTGTGACGCTATCCTTCCCATAAGTATCTTTGACACTGATAAAGCCCTTAGAGTCCCCGTCACCATAATAACGTGCATATTTAAGGCCTCGTTTGACAATAGAACGTTGGGAGATTCTCGTAGCACCAACAGCTTCCATTTTTAACGCAGAACCTTGAAAATTGCTATGGCACACGTGATCTGCTGCAAAAGTTTCCGACTCAATGCTTCTAGGCATTTTAGAAATCTTTCTGCTGGTGGGACAATATGACGACATTATTTCAATGCCTACTACTTTACCAGTGTCAACTGACAAAGCTGCGACACACCCATTCATGGAAGAGTAACCTCTACGCTGCCACGTTCCATCAACTGAAATGCCACATTCAACAATTTTATTTTTAGTAGGATGTAGCACTAACAGTTCAGAAGCTGCTTTTTGCATTGATAGTTTACTAACATGAGTTTATTCTCATGATTAGTGTACGCAGTTTTACTGAGCCTGGGTAAATTTAACGTACCACATAATTTAAACCCAGCAGAAAAACCTTTCCCAATTTGTCTCATACCATACACAAATCTTGTATTTTTTTCAGGACAGTTTAAAGTTTTCTTTGAACTAGAAAACCCTGAGTAAAAGTCACAATGTTTACACCTGATAACAAAATTTGAGCACAAACTATATGTGGAATCCTCAGAAAGCAGGATACCTTCTTCGAAACATCTTGGGCAGCAAAGTTGTAAAAACAAATTTAAAAGCACTTCCATATCAATTATTCTGTTACCAGTAAGTGGTTTACGTTGATATTCTGCTATTTCTTCATCAAAGGCAGCAGGTATTTAATTTTTGAAGAACTGGCGTTGGTAGATGTTGCGCTGCTATTGTTTGAATGTTTAATGGTAGATCCATTTACTAGAAATTGGCGTTTTCTCTTTGCACTAACTCTACGTTTAGCATTACCCATTTTAAATGACAAAAATTAAAATTTTCTGCTATAAAAAAGGAATAAACAAAAGCTTATAAAGAGCTACGCAATCATAAGCAAATGTAAACAAACAGTAAAGCACTCTATTTTCTTGCCAGATTCTAGATAAAAATATAAATGAAAACCTGTTGCCAATTATATTCTTGATAATTCTGAAAACTCAAATTCATATTTTAAAAAGTTTAAATTTCTTACTATTGCATATTTAAACGATACTTTGAAAAATAAAAATGTCAACAAACATTTTTTCTACTTCACAATGCAGACTTGTATTTCCGGGTTCAAAAAGGTGCTATCGAATGAAACTCAAATCCCCATAACTTAAGTTCTAAATAAGATAGAAACAAAATTTAAACACTATTTTAAAGAAAAAAGTTCATATTTTCAAATAACATTTAAATTAAAAAATCGAAAAATTTGACGAAAATGACGTTTTGAAGGTGTACGCGGATACCTTAAAACTATATTTTGTATCAAGTTTTATATTATTCAGTTAATTTTGAGAATAATAATAAGAAAAATAATTATTTGGTATTACACTTTTAGTCAGAACTTTTTATATAAAATAATTTGTTTTGTTTATCTCTCGACACCGATTTTCCATCTTCACCTTTACATTTTAACTGTTTCTATTATAACACCATTTCAAAACTATTTGTGTAGGATTTGTTATCATCTTCAAAAAGAATAATTTTATGATAAAATTTGCATAGAACTAAAATAAAATTGATTTTACAAAAGTATATAGTAGTCATGAAATTATTTAATAAGACACTGTAATAGAAACACTATACAATATCTAAAGAAGTTCTTACGCTTATAGCGAATTTATTTGTTTATCATAGTTCGAATATTAGATAACTAAATATTTTTGATTGATCTATTCCCAATCAAAAGTACAATTTAGAAAACATTTTAAAAATAAAATATTTAAATAATATCATTATAAAAGGATAAGATTTAATTGTTAAAAAAAGACTACTTTTAAATTTATGGATGTTACAGTTATTACGTTACATTTAACGCCACTAATTTCAGAAGAAAAGAAAATAACAAATAAATTAACAGAAATAATAACATAAAATAGCAGAGTTTAGTAATCACACAAGAAATTTGCCCAGCGGTCGAGTGACAGCGTATCGCGCTTCCACATCACAGGTCCGGGTTCTATTCCAGAGTTGGGCAAAGTCGACTCAGCCTTTCATTCCCACTACAGTGGGCCGATAAATAAGTACCAAGCTTGCTTGGGGACTTAAACACTGGGAGTCTCGCTTCAGACTGACCACCTGATCGAAACATCTGCTCATGTTCCTCAGTGCCCAATTATCACATATACTGGAAGGGCACAGTAGGCCCTGGCCCTCATGAGCTGCTGCGCCACTGAGTTGGAGTTTAACAGACAATTTATTTGATGTAAACTTGTAATAATGCAATAAACATGAAATAACTGACTAACAGACCAAAAGAGAATGGAATAACGAATCCTAACTATATTGATTTCCTTTGTTGGATTGAAAAAGTAACATCACAGTGACAGTGTGAAGAAAATAGGAAATTGTAATTATATATAATGTGCCCATTGCACAATTATCCTGGTCTCTAAACGATAATGAATTATAATTATTATTTTATTTTTGATTCAATTGCTTAATATAATGTTGAACAACTGAATAGTTAAGGGGAAATAAAACTCCCCCAAAAAACTTGAAAAGTACATACAACAATAGCAAAAAGCCGGAAATTATTTCTTATATAATTTCATTATATTATAGTTCATAATGATGCATTTTCCTAGCACATTGATAAATATTTATTCAATAAATCACTTTAAAGATAATAAAGCAAATTCTAATAAAGGTCATTCAATTGTTACAATATCAATATATTGACATAGCAACAGAAATAGTATGAAATTTCAATTGTTCAGACACCATATCATTGTGCAATATGATCTCTTAAAACTTAATCAGCTGTCTTACATTCGAAATAAAGCAGTGTTATAACTGTGAAAAAGTAGTCTGATTGCTTAGAAGTTATTCAAACGATGATATAATTTCAGCGAAACATATCTGTTTTGAATATTATCTGTCTGAAGAAAAGACATAAAAATAAATTTCATTGGAACCTTTTTCTACCTTCTGCACGAATGTAAAGTAACATTCGAACTTTTATAACTTTTACAAAATATCTAAAATGGAACTCAAGATCCTTTCAAATACATTTTAAACAGTGCACTTCTGTCCAACCGAGATGTTTTATATATTCTTGAGAAAAACGAAATGCACATTTGAAGACGGCTGAAAGACGAAACTGAATATTTAAAAAGGATATTGCTAGGAATTTTTTTTTGAAATTGTCGTAAAATCCATAAAATGGTGCATTCACGCATTGTTATCCAGAAAATGAGCGTACATTTCTGCGAAATGATATAAAACAAGATATATACGTTTTTTTTATTTGGTAAGAGATACGCCGTTCATTTTTTAACAACATAAACTTTTTATGTCAAATTTAAATATATTAGAAAAAGTCACAATACTTTACTTATTTAAAACTATCATGCACTGAAATTGTAAAGGCTACATTCATAGTTATTTTATATATTTGGTAAAGTAACAAATATGATACTTGATTTAGAAACAATATAAAAAAATATTAAATTATTATTTTTCTTTTGAGACAAATTGTTTTGAAAGAAGTGCAATTCTTCTATCGAAAAAAATCATGCAACAATCAATGCAATTTAGGGTATTCTTCACGTTTTCATAAATGACTTTCATGCCACAACCGTATTAAATTTCATTGATATCCAACCCGGTTGAAATCGGGCACTCAATATTAACGTTAGTGGTCGCAAAGGGTACTAGACTCACTCCAATAATTTTTTTGATAAATATATTTATTGTACATGATAAAAATCGTTATTTCAGCGAAAAATTTAACTATGTGAAAGTATACTTAACTACTTTAAAGAATTTTTAAATTTTTCTCTGATTGTTTGAGAAAAAATCCAATCACTGTGAACTAAAATGTTTCAAATATACATGACTAACAAAAAATACGCATATAACAGTCACTTCTCACTAACATTACAGGAATGATATTTGCAGGCAAAACTGCTATATTTTCTTCAGTTTATTGTAGTTTCTTGTCCTTTGATGATTGAATTTCTTGTATCTTTTTGACAGAGCGTTGTGTGGCTTGGTATCTTTCTTGATGGATTTCAGGTAGCAGTGGAAAATTTACCTTTCAACTTAACGTTTCATGTTCATTATTTTTCTCAAATTTACTTTCGGTATATTGATTAATATCCGTTATTTCATCCGGTTCTTCACTTGATTTATCAATTTCAATATCAATTTAAGATCACACAGATGACCATTTCTTTTATTATATTCTGTTCATTTATATTTATAAATTATAATGAGTCGTTCAATATAGCAATCAAAACCTCTAAGTCGTTCACAGGAAAAAATGTAGCCAACTCATGGAAATTATTTTTGAACAAAAGTGGTCACCCGGGAAACTCAATCACCTCAAGTACCCTAAGATTGTAAACAAAATGTGTCACTCCCGAAAAAAGAGAAGATTTGTGAAAAAACATTTAGTTCTTATGAATAGTATCATATAGGAGGATACTGACAAGGTCATTGGTAAGAAATAAACAGTTTTTCCAGAATTAAGAATTTCGTGGGTTTGGGGTGACTCTGTGCCCCACGCAACGTTCCCAGTTAAAAAGAAGGATATTTCTGCAAAGAAATCAGATCTTAAAGTCATGATTGCTCTGGAACTCTACAAGCTTTAAGGGGTGCTGAAAAGGTAAAATCTTATTTTTTTGATAATTTGAGACTTTTACAATTTTAAATTGTAAATATTTTAGCCTTAATAAAAATACCTTACTTTGTAGGTAATTAGACTAGGGTAGGTACTAGGGTAATTAGAAGCCCTTGAAACATAATTTTTAAATAATCGTTGAAACTGGGCCTCGTCCATTTGAATGGAGAAAAATATAAACGAAGTACTTCGTTTTTGCTTAAAAGTTGATTGGCTGATACAAACCAAAACCTTTATATTTTATTGTAAATTGAGTTTTTTTATTTTTTTCCTCGCCGATTAGAAGTCTCACTGTATACATTAAATTCAATTTATCTCAAAATGTAAACATTTGATGTTCGATGTAGCTTTCCTGAGAAACAACTGTTCACAGCAATGTAATTTTTTTATGAGAGCCTTTTGTAAAAAACTCAAATATTTATTATTTAAAAAAATTTTATTTGAAAAATGGGTCAATTTTCACTATCTTTGATACAATATTTTATAAATTATTAATACATTCAAAAATAGCTAAAAGCTCATTTCAGTATAACGAGAAATGCGTACTTTAATTCTATGAAAATTTCAAGCATGTACATATAGCAGATTTTGAGAAAAGGTACATCGAAAACAGATAATTTAACATTGTCGGTATAGAGGTTTCCGACTTGCCTTACGCACTGAGTATCATTGCTTCAAAGCAAAAATAAAATCTTAATAACAATCGTTATTTTTCAATTCGTATCTAAGCATTTGTTTTATTCTTAAAATTGAAATCTGATATTATTTTTATCACCATATTTCTGCTACAAACTTTTTTATACGTTATACAGTTTTATTAATGTTATTTTAGTAAAATAAACTATTAATTTTGTTATAAGCTTATAACATAAGCAAACTATATAAAACTTTCTGCATCTGAGAAGTACAGGATAAGTAAAAGTACTTCATGTCAGATTTCTTTTTATTAAAGTCACCATTTGGAGCAGTATATGAGCTATTTGCAACTTTCATCCTAATTCTGCACCTCAGTCAAGTGACGAGGACGATATCTGAGTTAGGATCTTGATTTTCTAACGTCTACAGCACAGCAACGGAGGTAATATGAAACTGAATAGATTTAGCATGCATCAGCATTTCAGCATGACAGGTCTCGTGTGTGACTCGACAACGCATGCCAAGAGTTCGTGGCAAATAAACGTCATCACTATTGCGTCATCTTATTCGCCAGAAAAATTGTAGCTCTCATCGAACATATATGAAAAAATGTGTGAGTAACGTACACAATCAGTAAAGGGTAAAAATAGGTTAAAGCCAGATCTTTTTATCGTTGTTTGAGCAAAACATAAAACATTCCGATTCGAAATGAATACAAATGCAACTATGAAACATAGCTATTTTGTACCTTCCAATGTAAATTGCTTTCAATTATATTCAATTATAAAAAAATGCTTTCAATACGAATTTTGATTCATATTTTTTTCTGCATGCAGCAGTAGAAAGAACATTGAATAATATTAGCATTACAAAATAAAATGTTTCTGAAATAGTAAATAATCAATTGAGACTAGAAAAAAATTTCACCTATAATATTAATTCAAAATTTTTAGCCCAGTGCTTCTCAAACTTTCAATATCCGTGACCCTGTATTCAATCATCATTTTCCTTGCGCCCCCTTCATACAATAACACTAAACACAATAACTTTGACACTAAAGCTACAATACGAATTTAACCTCTTATATGCCACCGACGAATGTAAACATCTCTCCGTCAAATCATTAATTTTCTGGACGTATATATACGTCTTTGCAAATAATGATAGTTTCTGTGCACTGCTATCCATACAATTATTCCTAATTCTTTGGAATGCAAGAAAAGAACCTTGGAATTATTTACGAAGGATTTACTTATTTCAAAGGATTTGCTTATTTATATTCCTTCCTTTTCTCCTCCCCCTCCCCTAAAAACATCAAAATACACGCGTCTGCGTGGAAAACGGTGACATTGGGGACGAATCATGTAACTTTTAATCGACAGTGAAGTAACTAATTACAAACCCTACAAATTATCAAATTAAGTGTTAATACAAGCCCATGAGGACACTGGTAATAATCAAAAACCTGTTCTTAACTTAGCATTGTTAAATTAATAATAAAATACATTGTATACTACTGATACATTTATAGGTGTATTATATCAGTGTAAATGTGTATTTTATATTTTATTGTATCATAAAGTATTGTTTGTTTATTTCAGTAAATTATTTTTTTAATAATCTTTTGTTTTTGACTTTTCAATGTGCTCGTGCCCCCTCGTAGAGTTATTACGCCCCCAAGGGGGGGACATCCCACAATTTGAGAAACACTGGTTTAGCCATTATTGTAAATTAGTGGTTAAGAAGAAAATATTTTAACCTGAGACAGTTGTTTAATGAATTATCAAGATTCATAAAAATACATGAGCCATTTGTGAAATAATTATTTACCCTGTTAATGCTAAATTCCTTTTCATCATCATTTAAAGCTTAAATATAACGCATTTCAATTAATATTTCTTTAAAATAACAATTTTTTCCCTAATTTCTCATAAAATTTTTTAATGTATTTCATATATATGAAGAAAACAATCAATTTTTAATGCATTATTATCATCAACTAGACTTAAAAAAAAGCCTGCATTATGTGATGTTTCCCGCACGAACTGTATGTCGAAAAATCAAAAGGAAAGAAAAAAATAAAATCATTGAATATAATTATTTTCATTAAGTTTCCTTAACTCTACAAGTTAATGATATTTAAAAGTATTTATGTTGGAACATAATCGATTACAATCATCCATTAAAAGAAGAGTTTTGCTGTATTTTGTTAGTAACTGAAACTCTATTATCATAATTCCAGTGAACAATAAGTTTCGGAATAAAAATAATTGGTCATTAAATGAAGTAAATATCCCGAAGGAATTTATAATTCACATATCATATAGTTTCTTAGGCAATATATGATGCTATCTAGACAAATGCCTTACGGAAAAATAGGCTTTCGAATTATTGGTGCTTGAGTAAAATACTTAAGTAATGTTTGTGTGTTGAGAACCAATATAAACAAATTTTCTTCGTTAAAAAGATTTTTTGAAGTACCACCCGATATAAAATTTAATGTACAATTACATTGCAGTGTAGAATTTTTTTTCTTCGTCTCGAAAAAAATAATGTTTAATTTAAAATATTTCCTCCCTATAAAAATAAATAACTGCGTGGGATAAATGCCCAAATTCTTCATTTCTCGACATAATAACAAGGAAAAAATATTTTTATTTATTTATTTTTTGAATATATTATTTTAATTGAAAATCTTTTTAGGGGGTTGGAGAAGGTTTTAGAATACTGTTCTCTCTTTCTATATATAGAACTAAATAAGTAATATAAAAAAGGAAACTTAAGTCAATTCTTACTTAGTTCAACAAAGGAAAATTTTATTTTGATTACTTTTCATTAAATAATTACAATTATTATAAATATGTATATACGTATGACAAAATTACAATAATAAGTGTGGGATGAAACACCTTTAATTTAACATTAATAGTTTTTTAACTAGATAAAACTTGTTGCAATTTTTAATAAAAGTCAAATATGTTAGGTAAAAATGCTGACGTCTAACTAGCATATAATTATCTAAGTTAAGTTAAATCTTCATCAAAAATTTAATAAAAACTGTTTTATTAAATGGTACTTATAATATAAATTAACTAGACAATTACTAGCTTGCCCATCTTGTAATAAGTTTTTCTATAGTGGTGCGAGTGTGATATAGTTAACATTATAGTGCATGTAATTTTTCTTCTAGTTCTATATCCTAGTAAAGGAATTAAGATTAACAAAACTATAATATCATTTTTTTATTTTTAATCATATATCTGTAATATCAATAAAATTGAAAATATCTTCTCATTCAAATGTATAAATTGAATAAATCACTTTATTTTTCATTTAACCTATAATTTCCTTACTATTTATACTTATTGATTCAAAGTAAGTTTGTTTATTACAACCAATATGATATGCTGTAGCATTTATATAGATTTATCAATGCAAGTATTGAATTCATTGTAACAGTTCTGAACTTAATAGGGTGTTTGTGAGCTTTCGAGGGATTTGTGATATATATGTATTCAATATAGTAATGTAAAATTACATATTTTCATAGTTTATTGTAATAAAATTTCGTAATAAAAACCATGGATAAATGCAATCATTTCGTTTTTCATGGAGTATTATCTAAATAGAATACAAAATCGATTTTGTATAATGAAAATAAAAGCAACGATTTTGATAATAAAATATCTAATGTCAAATGAAATAAGCAAAATCGCATGCAGAAATGTCATCGTTGGGTAACAAGTTGCTTTTTTTGTTATATTATTTTTAATACGTATACCTTCTTCAGCTTCACTACTTTTTTCACTTGAAAAGAAATGGAACAAAAACTGACTATTACCCATATTTTATTTCAGTATTTCTGTTTTTTAGAAAGCTTAGATTAGATAAATCCTTAACTGTTCTGAGTCAGTGGACAAAACATTTCAATCAAAAGTCAAACACACAGAATTCCTATGGAAAGAAAAGCACAATCATTAATTATAGGATATTTTATAAAAATATACTAAGCTAAATGAAACTGGAAATACATGGTCTACAAAGTATCAAAATTTTAATGTTTCATAGTGCAGTAGTGTTGCTAGTGGGGCGCTAACGTTCACAGAAAAAAGACAGCAAAATAGACATCACTGAATTACTTCTCCACATTCGAGTGTGCCATTTACTGTTGGCCGTCGATTGAGGTGATGCTATAAGTGTTCATCGGATTTGTTTTATTTCCCTCCAGATGAAAAAATGAGACGAGTAAAGATACTGCATCAAACTTCTTTAAAAACCGAGCAAAACAATTCGTATATAATTCGTAACACTCCGTATTCTTAAAAGAAACAAATATGTGAGATTCAGTATGTACTTGAAAACGATGCTGTAAGTGTGAAGAAAATGAGATTGCTTGGCCAATTAAAAAATGTACCAACGTTCTTAGAGTATGAAAACCGTTCAAAATGCAGCTGTTATTAAGATAGTCAAAACAACTGGTAAAAGGAGATCATCAGACTCCATTACTACTGCTCTTCTTACTTAATCCTCCGCTAAGCAAGCTTCAAAAAGTTCCATCCAATAGGCACGGGGAATGTGTTAGATGCATCACCTCATACTTATGTTTGAAGATAATTTAATAATTTTATTGGTGAGACTTGGCATTAAAATATATTTGATATCAAATAATATTTAAAATATGACTAGTAATTGAGATATTTAAATGAAAAAAAATCAAAAAGTTAATGGTTAGTTAGCCCTGTGTGACACAGTTTACATTTTAAGATGCCTTGTTACAGCCTTGACAAATTATCTTACAATGTTCAAGGTACATGAATTTTTTGTACAATGCATCAAAAACATTTAACAATATTTTCTTGATGTCCTGACAAGAGGGAACAGTATCTTCTTTCACATGCTCTTGGTGATGTTTCTATTGGTTTTTCGTCTTGAATGGAGTGCGGTTTATCAGATACTGCGCCATGTATTTTATAATTAATTTAATAGTACTTGTTAAGAATGAGTTTAAAAGTTACCAAGTGACTCTATGAGAATGTCAAAAAAATTATATACAAAATTTAATACTGATCTTGATAATTTGTAAGGTTTATATTTAAAGTCGTACTGTAGCTTTACGTCAAAGTATATTATTATTGAATTCAATACATCATTTAATGTAAGGGGGCACGAGAAAATTTATAATTGAAATCAGGTCATATGAATAGAAAGTTTGAGAAGCGCTGAGATAGATAGTGACAGAATGCAATGATACTGATGAAAAAATGTTTTTATCGGAAAAACCGAAATGAATTCAGAAATGTGGGCAGAACTCAAAATTGAGGTGCACTACAATAACACAGGTTTCCAACTATTGCTGGAGGGACCACCATTAAATAAGAAATATATCAGGTACCTCTCATACAAGGCCAGAAGCTCACCAGCTAAAAAATTTGGAGAACAATGTCTTTATCGAAATCCATCTCTTCCGTGATGAGCTCACTAAAAATTAAGTGAACACATTGAGCATGATTTTTTCCCTTTACTTGTAAGCTTTATACGATACTTTACTACTTGAGTTCCAAGTATGGGTTGTACAATGAGTTTCGCGTAGTGAATTGTGTCATTCCTCCTCCTAAAGTAACAAACCATGAATTCCCAAACACCCTGTATTTTGCTCATCTTTTAAATAAAGACCAACTTTTGTAATTCCTTCCTAATTATATACTATAAATACGTTTGATGAACAAATACAATTGAACTCCTCATTTGATTTCTTCCTCATATCTTGTTTTGATGTTAAATGAATTTTAATACAAGTAGGAAACCTCTATACCGACAATGTTAAATCGGCTGTTTTCGATTACCGTTTCTTAAAATCTATTATATCTGCATTTTTGAAACTTTTCACGCAATTAAAGTGTACCTTTCTCATTATACTGAAATGTGCTTTTAGAGAATTTTGAATTTTTCATAATTTATAAAATATTTTATCAAACAAAGTGAAATTTGACCCATTTTTCACATAGAAAAATTCGTTAAAAATAGTTGTTTGTGTTTTTTTACAAAAATGTTATGCATGAGCCATCATTATAAGTATATCATAAAAAATTTACATACAGAAAAGATACATTGAACATCGACATTTACCTTTTGAGATAAATCTATATTAATGTACACAATATAATTTCTAATCGGGTAGGAAATAAAAAATAAAAGGCTCAATTTACAATAAAGTGCACATGTTTTTGTTTATTGGAAATTGTGGTTCATTTTGAAAATCTATGTCTTGGCATTTAAGCATTTTTAACCTTCTTTATTTTTCAGCTTTTAATACACTCATGTCCATAAATTAAGGATAATTCAGAATCACACAGAAATTGAACACTCAAATAAAAGTTTCACCTGTAGAATTATTACACACATCTTGAAGAAGAATATGCAAATTACAGGAAACCACCAGATGACGCGGATAGTACGTCACAATGTGTAAGAGAGTGTAAGAGAGGGGTATATAAGTAATGGTGGCAAAGAAGTAAAATTGTTCACAAGCGCTTTAAGGGGGTCACTTCACGCCGGATTTTCCCTATCTCCGTAATGTTAAAAATGACCAAGTTTAAGGAACATTTTTTAAAAATTGGCTGGTTGTACAGTCATGAATTTTTTTTTTTGTGTATTCATTGTATTGTTTTTATTATTTTAATGGGAGCATTTTCAAAATTTTGATTAATTTTTTTAAAAAAAATTCATATGTGGAGTAACACGTCAAAAATTTTAAAACGATGAAAATTCTTGTACATTTTAATCCATAAATATTTTTGAATAATTTTTTGACAAAATCTCTCATTAAAATATTTTATTTGTATAGTGTTAACATATGTGCAAAGTTTCAAGGCTGTAAAATAAGTAGTTTTTTCAAAAAATGTTCCTTTTGTGTTGAAATTTACACTTTTGAGAAATAGTGATTTAAAGTACAAACTTACTATTAACTAATGCATACCAGAACTATAACTTGGGGGGGGATTGCTAGTGTCATCTGCAAGATCATCTTCTTGCCTACATTTTAATAGTTTGTTTTTAATGCTGGCTTCTTTGGTTCATTGTAAAACTGACTATTCTGCTTTCCTAATACACGGATGATCTACTTTTTGCAATGCTCGACATTGGTAAAATTCAGGTGTTGAATGTTTAATACATCTAAAACTTTCAATTTGGTAATGAAGCTTTGATTATATAAGTATATAGCTTCATGTACTATAGTTTTTGAAGTTCCCAATGGCACAAATACAGTTTTTGGAATTATACACCAAAACTATTTCCGCTTTCACTAATATTTTGAGTTTTATCAAGCAAGCATCCAGATAAATGTTCAAGATTGGTGACCTCTAAATACTTTGTTAATGTAATTCTCCTAATTACAATAGGAAAGTCGTGTTTATGCTTGTATGTGTAACCTTTCAGTATGTGGACATATTAAATCTACACCACAAGTCACATCCCATGGGGCATAAACCGTGTCGTAGATTCAAACCTGTGAACATTTTATCAAAAATTATAGCCCATATAGCTTGCCTTATGGCTGACAAATTTTCCCGAGTTGTTTTGCACAGCCAAAACATAGCAACTTTGCAATTTGTTTATTTCAGCATCTGTCAAGCCATTAAGGCATCCTAGAGATTTTTTGTCTTTAAGCTTTCTGTCTTTTAATTTTAATTTTAAGGCCCTAAGTCATGTCCCCATCATTTTCTCAACATGATTAACACATTCTAATTGTTCAATATTGACATATCTTAGATTTTAAAACTGCTTTGTATGCGTTAGAGTTCCCATATAGTCCAAATATTGTGTATATCGTAAATTGTGTAATGTCTGCGAGTGATGAGAGATACAAAAAAAAAAGTGCACCTCTTCAACTTCCATTCCCCTACTATTTTCAATGTAACTTGCCGAACACTCATTGCTATGTACATCGCTGTTAAAATTACACAAACATTTCTGCGATAATATTTTAGCATCAACAACTTTCCCAGTGTCCAAACTAACTGCCGTAACAACACCATTTAGAAATATATAGCTTATTTTTAGCCAGGTACCATTGATAGCCACTGGTACATTTGGTTATCCATTATTAAATATTGTTTTGGCAGCAGCTAAAGCCATAGACACTTTGGTTACTTTCTCTGTCACATTATTTAATGTATGCATGGAATCACAAAACCACTATGGTGTAAGTGACAAATGCATAACTCCGCAAAATATTTTTGCAACTGCTACTTTTTAAATAGGCCTCATAGCATATGAAATTCTATTGTGTCCACTTCATATAATTTTGTACCTTTTTTGATTAACTACTGTTTTAGAAAACCTGGTAATAAGAAATATTTGAATAAGACCACAAAAGTTACAACATATTAACAATTTTGTAGCCAAACCCTAAATTTGGTGACCAAAATTTATGTGAATACCTTGGTTTTTACATTAATTTTATGTAATTAATGTTATTTCAAAGCACAAAAGAACAGTATAATGTCAGGAATTTCACAGAAACATTCAAATGAATCTAAAAAAAAGAAACATACTCTTTATTAAACTTACCTAACTTAGATTTTAAAGCTGAGATTTATTTATGTTGAAATTGTCTGACTTATCAAGATTTAAATCCATAAAAGTTTCGAATGTTGTACATTTCTTTCCAAACTCTTTCGTTTTTTAAACATTTTATTACTTAACAGAGTTTAAAAAACGTTTTGTAAATGTTTTATTAATGTTTTTGATGGAAAACACTATTGAAAACGATCGCAGAAATCCGTTGCATTTAAGGAGGTAAAAATAGGCTGTAAGTAAACAAACATCTATAACTATTCACTTCACTTCTTTCCTAGATAAGCTGCTGATCAAAATAAATTCTTTTAATCAATTTAAACCAAATGATAAGACTGAAAAGTAGCATGTGTCTTTTGTTTTGATTTGAGAGGGCGTGGCAATCAGCGGTTTTGGGTTTGACAGATGTAAACAACTTTTTAAAAAAATATTAAAATACTTCTAATTAAGCTAAAGCAAAAATTTAAACTGCATTAGAAAGAACACGAATGGTATTTTATGTTTCAATCAAAATTGAAAAATCGATTATTTCATGGATTTTCGTGAAGTGACCCTCTTAAAAGCCTTTCAGTGCAATAACCGCATAGTTATGGCACAAAGGAAGCATTTGGATGATTTTTTACGTGGTAGAATTATTGGACGACTGGAATGGGGACGTACCCAGCTGGATGTATCCGAGGAACTTATAATCGCCCAGAGTGTCATCTCCAGGCTTTTCCAACGATTCCAAGATGATGTTAATGTGAGTAGATGTTACAGCACCGGTCACTCCCGACTTACAACGCCGAATGAGGACCGGTATATATTTGGCAGTTACTGCCAAAAGAAACAGACGGAGCACAGCATCAAACCTGTCTTGTCAGCTCTCTTCAGCTAACGGTACGACAGTTTCAAAGAAGACCGTATACAGACGCTTAGGGCACATAGGTCTATATGCTCGTAGGCCTGTTAGATGTGTTCCACTTACCGCAACTCACTGCCGCCTGCGATTAACCTGGAGTAGAGAGCATGCATTGTGGACACCACAACAGTGGTCTTGTGTGAAGTTTTCCAGTGTTTCCAGGTTTAGTTTGCAGCCTGATTCTCGCAAGACTTTAATATGGAGAGCACCGGGTACCCGTTACGACCAAGATAACACCATTGAACGACACCATTACGGTGGTGCAGGATGGCTCGTTTGGGGAGGAATTATTCTTGGTTCCAGAACTGACCTGCATGTTCAGAGTGTAACGATGACAGACCACATCTATCGGGATGTC
The DNA here is from genome assembly GCA_019973935.1 of Trichonephila clavipes. Classification (NCBI taxonomy): domain Eukaryota; kingdom Metazoa; phylum Arthropoda; class Arachnida; order Araneae; family Nephilidae; genus Trichonephila; species Trichonephila clavipes. The sequence goes on along the minus strand of BMAU01018018.1, from coordinate 546,236 downwards.
ATTCTAGAACAACATATACGTTTGTTTCGGTGCGTCTTGGGTGCTGAATTTCTGTTTATGGATGAAAACGCCCGTCCTTATCTTGTAAACATTGTAGACGAATGCCTTCAATCGGAAGATATCACCCGTATGGATTGGCCAGCAAACTCACCGGACTTGAATCCAATAGAGCATGTGTGGGATATGCTTGACCGACGAATTAAAGCCCGTCAACCCCCTGCCACCTTTCTACTGGAAATTCGGAGGGCATTGCTTGATAAGTGGTGTAATTTTCCCCATGATCAGATTGATAATTTAATACTCAGCATGCCTAGGCATTGTAAGGCCTGTATTGCATCGTCCGGGAGACCTACTCCGTATTAACCATTATACTAACCGTGCTATACTGTTTTTTGTAAATAGGTTCTGTTTTTGAATTTTGCTCCAGGGAGAAAAAATAGCAATTTTTATTAATTATGTCAAACATATAGCATCGTTTTTGCTCTTTAGTATTTGTTTAATAAATAGACTTTATAAATAAGTCAAATTTTTTTTGACTGTGTCTTTCTTTACCTGAAACTTCATTATCATTAATTTATGTACATGAGTGTACTTTAATATAATCAGAGCTGTTATGAATTTTTTATTGTACTTAAATATATATATATATATATATATATGAGTGTATATATATATATATATATATATATATGAGTTTATATAGTTTATATATATATATATATATGAGTGTATATATATATATGAGTGTATATATATATATATGAGTTTATATATATATATATATATATATGAGTTTATATATATATATGAGTTTATATATATATATATATATATATGAGTGTATATATATATATGAGTTTATATATATATATATATATATATATATATATATATATATATATATATATATATATATATATATATATGAAGGGGTGTCTAAGGGTAAGTAATGCTCGGGATCTTGATATTTCAAACAAATAAGCAGATTAGGATGAAATTACTGTTTAATGAAACATTAGATTATTTACAATTAAAACTTTACGAGTTATTTCACGAAGCATACTCTCAATTGTCGCTAAGCCTACTGACCTCCACGTTGACCGAGAAACGTGGCTTCTCGCCTGTAAAACCAGAGTGTCTTCTCCTCGCGTATGTCTCGTTCCGCGTCGTAATCGTTTTCTTCCCTAAAACCCGTCATTCCGGGGGGATACATATATTCCTTGGTAGCGCCATCTATTGGTGAGGTTGCAACCTCACTTATCGGAGAATATATTTAATTCTTTAATACTTTAAATCCTATATATATATATAGATAGATAGATAAATAGATAGATAGATAAATTTTTTTTCAAGCTGTAATTTTTTAAGCTTTGACTTATTCTCGGTTTTATGAGGATGAACATTAAATCTTTTAATTCAACTTACATTTTAAGAATTCCGTATGTATTGAAGAATTAACTTTAAAAAATGTCGTTTGCAGATAAAAACTTCTGTGTTTAAATTCTTGTGAATATGTAACTTTAAATAAAGATAATTTTTTATCCTTTTTTGTCATTGAATGAAATTTTTAAAGTAAAATTAAAATTCTGAAGATTTTTTTAAATCGATTTAACAACTTAAATTAATAGATGCGAAAATGGGTGTATTTAATTTAATCAAATTTATGAAATGTAGATTATGGTAATTTTTTTGCATTTATTTAGTTTCAGAAATAACAAACGACAGGGTACCCAAATATGATTGTAATTTAGTGTTGTGGGGAAAATTTTTTCTGTGCATTGACTCTCAAATTCGCTGCGCTTTTCGTCTCTTGGGTAGCATGCTATTTTTAGAAAAATATTTTGTGAATAGTGAGATTCTTTCGAAAAATAAATGGAGATGAGAAAGTTTTATATGTTCTGTAAATTTTAAAGTATACTCAAAGCATAGCTAGCTATGTGTGGACTTACTTTTAAGAGGTCTCAGGGGTGTTACATTTCTCTAGAGGTCTGAAAATATAAACGATTTTCAAACGCATATAATTCTTTTAAATTTAAATTAAATATTTCGAATCTTTTACGTATTATTTAAAATAGAATGGGGCTTCAGAAAAGTATAAAATGTTTAAAATATAATAATAATTTTAAAAGTCATAAGCATATGAAAATTCTATAATAAATATTAAGTATTTTTTGCTTTGCGCACACTATTTTCTAAAATATTAGCCTCTGATGTATAAAACTTTATAGAATTATACAATGCATCATACTTTTTAAACCCTACCTAATTTTAATATTATATATCTTTTGTATTTCAAAATATTTGTAAAATATTGCAGATTTTTAAATATTTTTTAAAAATGCATATTTTTTATTTATTAAAATATATAAGTTATTATTCTAGTTATATAAAAGAAGCTACAAAGTATTAAGAATACATTTGTCTTTATAAATCAACTTATATCTAGCAATTAAACCTACTCTTTTAGAAAATAACATGCGCGACGTAAAACTTAAATATTTCTTATATAAAACTTTCTTACTTTGATATGCTTATAATTTTTAAAATTGTGATCAATTGTGTGTGATTGAAGCCCCATTCTTTTATAAGTAATATGTCAAAGATTCGAATTATTTAACTTAAATTTAAAGAAATTATACCTGTTTGAAAATTGTTTATATTTTCAGACCGCCAGAGAAACTTAACACCCCTGTGACCCCTTAAAAATGTTCTAAAACTTGTAAAAGTATTTGTCTTTACTGTTGTGTGTGTCGTATTTCAAAATATTTCGTACTTTTCTTACTAAAGCTGAAAAACTGCAAGGTATTTTCCTGAAAGTTGAATTTCACATTAGGTTCTAAGATTATTTAATGAAACTCCATTTACTTGAAAGCTAAATTTTGCACACAAACTTAAGTGTTAAGAATTAAAAATAATAATAAATAATTAATTAAAAAAATAATTTTAAAAATATTTACCCTGGTTTATTTTGAATCCAAAATAATTGAATATAACTAATTTTAGTCAGTTTACATTATTCAAAAATATTCTTTTTTTTTTATGCCAAACAAAACTATTTATAATGACGAAAAAAAACCTGTTTACTTTTATAAATTTTGGGATTAAAAATGTATTCAAACAAATTTGAATCTTAGCAAAAATTGACTATTATTGAGGAAAGTTAAACATATATTTCATATCCTTTATCTTAGAACAAAAGAAACATCTCAGAAAGCATTGTTAATAAAAATGAAATCAAACTTTAAATTTTAGAATAGACAACTCATGTTTACTACAAAATTTAGCAATAATACTTAATGTAACAAAAATATTGTACCATTCATTTTTATTTATTTCTCAGATTCTTACAAAGGTATGAAGTACGACATTTTACGCACTGAGATAGATATAAAAGACAACATAAAATTCATAGATAAAAATTTCGTTCCTTAAAATATTCTCATGAATAAACCCAATTAGGAGGTTTATTCTGAAGCACATTAGAATGATGCAACTTATGTAAAACTTTATGATTTCAATAATTTTTTAAAAAATATTTTTTCATATATTTTGATCATATGATAACAAATAATCAGAAAGAAAAATACTTGTTGAAAACATAATTATCTTAAGGTAAAATAATAATGATTTTTGCAATTACTTTTGGGAAAGTTGAAATATTTCAAACGGAACATTTTACTTAGTTACTTTTTTATTAAAACTGTAGGAAAAGTAAATAAGTAATGTATTTTTTTGCTTTGTTCTGTTCTACATTATTAAAAATATATTTAAAAAATATATTATCCATAGCGAATGAGTAGTATTTTTTTCTTCTAACGCAGAACTATGCTACATAGAATGCCTAATTTCGAAGCTAAACCACATTAATTACAAATGCATGATTTCCAAGTTTATTTGATCTTGAGAGAAATAAAATATTTTAACTTATCGAATTTATTTTATATATCTTTTTTCAATGAATCCATGAAAATATGATAAATCTGTTGAACTGAAACATTCTGTGTTCGAATGTTTCATTTCTTTCAAATTTATGATCCAAAATATCCTCGAAAAAACCTTTCATTAAAAAAAAAAAAAGTTTTAAATCTCCATGGAAACAAATGGAAAACTAATGACTCTTTGAGAAAACAATTTGAATAATACAACTATTCAACTCATTTTAACTCCCAAGAACTTCTTTTCAATTTATAATCGAAAAAACTCCTTTTTTAGCTTGTTTTACTTGCGAAAAAAATTACTTCAATTTAATTTAAGAAAAGTGTTGTTAATTGAAGTAATATTTATTCTACTTAATATTTAGTTTAGCTAATTTGTTACTTAACGAACGTATTAGGAAATTTATGAATGTATAAATGTATTTGATGTTGCTACGAAATAACAATTTAAACATTTGGAATAACATTTACGATAAATTTATTAACAACGTGTTATATTTTATACATTTTTACATTACTTTCCTTTCTTCAGACATTTGTAGTGATAGAAATTCAAATTAAAAGCACCAACGAAACACTCTAAATTAGTTATATAGTTTGTATTCTTAGTTATTGTAACGAATATTTTTTTTCTTAACAATGTATTAACAAATGAAAAATTTTAAAAAGTTATATGAAATTCAACTTGGAAACATTTTTGACATATATTTTTTAAAAAATGTATTGAATATCTAACTTTCTCTCTCTATATATATATAAGCAAATCACGCAACTATCACTTAAAAATCCTAAAAGTATTTGCAAACTACCATTAAAATATTTTTAAGGTGTAACAAATGTTAATTCTTTATTTCTCTCGTGCTTTATATTAATGCTTTTATTAATGCTTTATATTAATAGTCGCGCGCACGCGCGTGCTTTTATTTATTAAAATTAACTGTAATTTTAATTATGGAAAGTTCTGGAACTTTCGATGGCAATAGATAAGGAGATGGAATATTGAGTTTGAAAAATAAAAGTCTTGAGTTGTATGTGGCAAGAGTTGTTGACATTTTTTGTTTTCGTGTTAAAACTGGCGTCCAACGTGGGGCCTAAGAACTACGACCCCGTAGAAGCAGAAACCGCCGCTGTGACGAAACGCCGCAGAAAAATGAAAATTTAACCGGCTCTGTAAACCTTACTGTCCCGGAAGAAATTACTGGTATTGCGCCGCAATACTTCTAAAGCAAGAGAAAATCCCTGGAAATCGAGAGACAAAGTGAATCATCCTGACTTCAATTTGTCTGAAGAAAATAAAAAAAAGAAAATCTATTTCTTGTTAAAAGTTTTTGCAATAGTGTTTTGTGCATTTTTCATATACAAGTGATAGCAATCCTGATACAGTGTGTTAGTGCTAGGAATAATTTTATTATTTTATTTCATTGATTTTTTGGTATTCTTATGCAATGATAATTCTTAATTTTGCTGTATATTAATTTATTTTTTGTGAGATAACGTTTCTTGATTAATATTTTCTGAATTGCACATTAATAATTACTATTTTGTTTGATATTTTACTGATTTCTTATTGAATTTAGGTAGTATTACATGCCTGTGATTATTTTAGTTTTGTTTAGTATTTTCATTGCATTGAATTTTTGTATCATTACAACTGATGATTTCTTTATTTTCTTTATATTATTTTATTATTTGAATTAATGTTCCTTGTTGACATTTTGAATATGTTAATAATTTTTTTACCTATTTTTTAATTGGTTTTTGAAGTGCATAATAATTTATAAGGTTTTAAAGCTAGCCATGTTTTAAAGTGTATTCCCATATCTGTAAGAGCTTTGGTGGACAATAAGGCCTGGACCTTAGTTATTTATTCTATTTATTTACAACTCTTAAATTTCTCAGTCATGTCATTTCTGGGAAAAGGGAAAAAAGCTGATCTCATTTAGCTTGCTATTGAGTTAGGTGAATATGAGTCGAATAGGGAAGAGCTAAAAATAATTGAATTAAGGACAAACATTTTAACAAATGATGCTTATAAAGAAGACCCTGAATTTATGAAATGTATATTCGAGGGAATCGTATCAAATAGGATAGACGACGAAAATAAACAAAAAGAGGAAACACTGCGTGAATTTGAGCTGCAGAAAATACGAGTGCAAAATGAGACTCAAAGAGTCGTAGGTCCACAAACCCTACCCCAAACAAAAATTGAATTAAAAACGTTGCTACCAGCATTCAATCCTGAAGTTGACAACATGGACCTGTTCCTAACCTTATTCAAACGGCAAATGAAACTATTAGATCTTGGTGAAGATCTGTGGGTACACTATATCTCATTGGTGTCCTACCTAGTGATGTACACGGTTAAAATTAACCACAGAAAAATTCCGGGAGCTGTTTTCATGTCACAGAAAAAGCCCAAATGGGACGTGGAAGGATTATTATTTTGAAATCCGAGCATATTTTGAAGGTTGGCTCAATGAGCTTAAAATTGATTCCTTTGACGGATTAAAGAATTTGATGATTGCCGATCAAATGAAAAAGAAATTTTCTCCAGAGTGTAAGGAACATTACCTGGATATCTGGGAAGAACTTATCTCCCCAGAAATGTTAGCAAATAAGCTGGAAGCTTTTGACAACATCCGAAGTTCCCTACCCAGTGGAACTAGGAGACACGTGAAGGCCAGTGAAACAGTAAATGATGGAAGATAGGTATCATTCAGGAAACCTGAACGCCCTCCCAAAAGAGAATATTCCCATCAGGTACCAAATGAGAGATCCCCTCTCAGATGCTATGGCTGTGGAAAAAAGGAGTGATAAAATCTAGGTGCACCACCTGCAACCTCAACGACTCACAAAGAACAGACGTAGCAACCAATCACATCAATGCTTACACAGCTCAGACCAGAATAATCGATTGACCCTAATCGACATAACTTTCAGTGGAATAAATGGATGTGTATGTGCAGACACAGGATCTTCACATTCAATTGTGGGGGAAAGGATGTTCCAGATATTTAAGGATAAGGAACTCCTTTTCCTGGAAACCACATTAGCAATGAGCTTAGAAGATGGTCAACAGACCACAGGGGACTTCCTCACAATTCAAGTAATGGTGGAAATTAAGGGGAGATCAGTCTTGACCAAATTCATAATTCTCCCAAAGGCATAGGGAAATAGAACACTTCTAGGAACAGATTTCCTTAGTTCTGCTGTTTTGGTTCTAGATGTGAAGAATACTTGTTGGTACTTTGGGGACAATCCTACCCACAAGTATCCATTTGGTGAAGAATTGGACGCCCCGTCCATAGTTGAGAAGATGTCCAGCAACACCTGCCAATTAAGAGAAGGGGAAGGTGAAAGTTTGACCTCTGTGTGTGTGTGCCCAGAAGGAGAAACTTAACCTCCTGTTGGAATCCTTCCAAAATGTTTTCGAACCAGGGGGAGAAGCAACAAATATCTTGGGGCACCACATTAACACGGGAAATAGTCCTCCTATCTCTGTACCCCCATACAGAATGTCTCCTGTAAAGAAGGAAATATTGAGAAAGGGAATTGAGGACCTTCTCGAAAAAGATATAATTGAAGAATGTGAATCTCCTTTCGGCGCCCCTGTTGTACAGATTCCAAAGCCAAACAACAAGTTTCGCTTGTGTATCGACTACCGGAAGTAGAAATGAAGTCACGGTCTCTGATACTTACCATCTTCCATGAATTAAGGATTTACTGCAGGAGGCAAAACATACTGCATACATCTCCCCCATTGACTTAACGTCTGGTTACCACCAAGTGAATGTTAATCCTGCTGATAGGAACAAAACCGCATTTGCTTGTCCATTTGGAACCTATCGGTTCAAAAGGATGCCCTTCGGACTTAAGAATGCACCCGCAACCTTTCAGAGACTGATGGCTATTTTCCGAAGAGAGTTGCCTGTACTTGCATACCTAGATGACATTATAATTATGTCCCCTACATTCGAACAGCATCTAGCAGACTTGGAGGCCGTGTTTAAGCGCTTGATGGATTTCAAGTTACGAGCAAACAGGGAGAAGTGCCAATTTTCCTGCTCAGGTGTTAAATACCTGAACCTATGGATTACACCCCAAGGAATAGAAGGCGATCATGAGAAAATATCAGCTATTTTAGGGATTTCACCTCCTAAAAATGTGAAACAACTGCAGTCCTTCCTGCAACCCTGCTCATGATACCGAAAATTTATAGCCAATTTTTCTGAGATCGCCCGACCCTTGCGCAACCGAACTAAGAAAAAGGCTTTCTGGAAATGGTCAGAGGAAGAGGAGAAAGCATTTCAGACCTTGAACCAATGTTTGGTGTCTCCACCAATTTTGAAGCAAGCAGACATATCTAAACATTTCCTGTTAAGAACTGATGCCAGTAACTATGCTCTAGGAGCAGTCCTCCTACAAGGAGAAGACAAAGAACATCCAGTTGAGTTTTCTAGCAGGTTGTTAAACCCAGCTGAAAGAACTTACTCGACCACTGAACAAGAAGCTCTAGCTGTGGTTTGGGCCCTCAACAAGTTTAGGGGCTACATTGATGGGGCAAGCATCACTGTAGCATCTGACCACCAACCCTTAAGGTGGTTCATGAAACTGAAATCTCCTACTGGAAGACTAGCCCGTTGGGCTCTGCAATTGCAATCTTTCAACCTCAACATGGAGTACATCCCCGGAAAGAGTAATGTGGTTGCAGATATGCTATCTCGTCCTGCGTGTCATGAAGAAAAGGAACTGTGTGAGGTCTGCATGTAGCCATTGATGTCCCATACAGGTCTCCCAAGGAGATACGTGATGAACAAATGAAAGATGAGGAACTGGTCAAAATTATTTCTTGCCTCGAAGATCCTGACAAGAATGTTAATTATGTCAATTGGGTCGAACGAGGTTATTTAATGAATCAGGGCGTCCTATTCAGATATGCTCCAGACTCTGAGAGTGAAGAGGCCCAGTTAGTGATACCTAGCCATGAAAGAACTTTGATCCTCAAAAACCATCATGATGCCCCAATGGCTGGTCATTATGGCTCCGAAGGCACCTATACTGGAATAGCAAAGAACTATTATTGGACTGGTATGAGGAAATACATAACTGATTATGTAATGAACTGTCCTGACTGCATTAAATACAAAGCTTCAAACCAGAAGCCTTCCGGGCTATTACAGACACCTGTGCCAGCCCAACGTTTTGAAACCTTGGCAATTGATCTCTTCGCGGTCCCTACCTGAGAGTAAAGATGGTAAAAGATGAATCCTAATCATTGAGGATTGTACCACCAAGTGGGTCGAACTGTTTGCACTACCCAATGCCACAGCTGAAGAATGTACCATTACCTTGATTGAAGATGTTCTACTGAGGTATGGCATTCCTCGCCGCCTTATCAGTGACAATGGAACCCAGTTTGTGTCAGCAGTGATGCAACAAATATGCTACCTATTAAACATTCATTAATCCCTGATCCCTGTATACCATCCACAAGCTAACCTCGTTGCACGAAAGAATAGGGATCTGAAACCACGGCTGGCAATTCTCGTCCAAGACAAGCATGACTGTTGGTCAGAGAAGCTACCCTTCATCCGTATTGCTCTCAACACAGCCAAATGCGAAATGACAGGACAGACGGCAGCCTTTCTGAATTTTGGTAGAGAGTTACGCATTCCAAGTGAAGTTGTTAATGATATCCGAGTCGTCATCCAGAATGATAATTTTGTGCCAGAGATAATTCCCGATCTCAAGAAATTCGCTAAGTTTTCCGCTCAGATTAGAGAGGTGATTGAAGAGCAGCAGGATAGTAGAAAGTTTTACTCTGATAAAAAGAGAAAAGCTGCTCCCACATATCAACCTGGAGAACATGTCTTTGTAGCATCACATCCACTGAGCAACGCTGTGCAAGGAAGAAGTGCAAAACTAATGTCACGCAGAGACGGTGCCTACGTGATTTTAACACAAAGATCACCATCATCTTACGAGATTGCTAGTCTTGATAATCCGGGGGAACCTCTTGGTGTTTACCACACCTCTACTTTAACTCCTCGTAATAATGACAATGTAAAACCCCTTATTCCTCTTCGTAAACGTGGCCGTCCACCAAAGATCTCACAGAGTCCTGGTTCCTCGTCGGGACACCGTCGAAACCAGAGGGGGAGGATGTAACAAATGGTATTTCTTTATTTCTCTCGTGCTTTATATTAATGATTTTATTAATGCTTTATAATTATGCTCGCGCGCACGCACGTGCTTTTATTTATAAAAATTAACTGTAATTTTAATTATGGAAAGTTCTGGAACTTTCGATGGCAATAGATAAGGAGATGGAATATTGAGTTTGAAAAAAATAAAAATCTTGAGTTGTATGTGGCAAGAGTTGTTGACATTTTTTATTTTCGTGTTAAAAAGGCATATACACTAAAAGTGACATTAATAGGTATAACTGAAGCCTTTAATTTCAGTAAGTTACTCTACTATTATTCTGAAGGTCGTTTTATGAATATCTATAAAAAAGTATTTTATAGATTTGAGTAAAAATTTAGTTATTGTAATATCTCTACTTATAAAATCTCAAAGAAAATAACTGACACATTTACATTATAATTTTTTGTTATCTTTACTTAAAATATTTTCTAATAATTATGATTTTTTCTTAATTTAATCCCTAAAGTAGATGTATTCGTTCCCAAAATAAAAACTAAAGAGTAACTCAGTATAAATGGAATTATGTGACTATTTCTTTGTAATATTAAGTAAGTGATGTGTTTTATTTGAATTATAAAGATTATGCGAAACATAAATATGGGTTTTTAACGATAATTGAACTCCATATATAAACATTATTTTCTTATGTAAAAGTAAAATAACATATTTTAAGCATATAACACATAAAATAAAAGTTGGAATATTATATCCATTTATGTTTCAAACTGCGTAAGATATATATAAAACTTCTTGTCCCAGACATGCATAAGTGTTAAAATAAACCAAAGATCTCTTTCATACAGCTCACTTTTTCTTATGTAAAATGTATAAGGGAGTCAATTTTTCCAAAGAAAGAGCCTTTATGCCTGAATATATATAGGCTCCAGTCAAGTTCAATCTCATTTTACGACTGACCGGGCCTCCTAAATAGGCCTTTTCTTCCATACTTAAATATATTCTGGGAATTCTGGTCCAAAGCAAACATTTACTAAGAATGATGGAATTAAATTATGTAAGACATCCCTTTTTTCGCGTTTTCTGAAAAAAACTGATTTTATGAAGATTTAGTTTTTAAAAAAGTACTATACATATATGTATATTTTTTCAGTATACGTGATTTTATATCTGAGATATTATCTATAAGAATATGCAGGCATTAAGCAATACTGTTCAGTTTAACTGAAGATAATTTTATTAAAAAGAAAACAGTTAATATATATATATAATTTTGGTCAGATATATAAGTTAACTTTTTACATCCTAACAACTATTCTTATTTTTGCTAATTCTCTAACTTATAAACTATTTGTATTTTGTAACTTAAACTATTTGCCTCATTAAACACACACAGTTTTATTTAGAGATATAGATAAAAACAGATTTTGGAAATTTTATCTGGATATTATTTTGTTTTTAATTCTTTTAAACATTAGTTTTCAGCGTTTGTTTCCTCAATTTAACTAAATATTTATTATATTTATACATATATAATCACGCATTAATCAATCAAAGGCAATTAATAATAGAAAAAAATATAAGTATTTAACTTCCATTCATCCCCCCTTTAGTTTAAAGATTTATTGGCAACTAGTTATATTATTTAGGTTTTATTTGAAGTCATAATTTAATTTAGTTAGTTAATGCAGTTCATAAATCTTATTTTTTTGTTCTTTATACATTAAGCAGTGAAACAAAATGAAAAATAATATCCGGTATATGCTAAAGTGATTTAATTTATCTTTCTAAATCTGGCGTGAATGCGTAGAAAGGGTTCATACGGGGTGTTGTTTTTCTAATACAATCGTGAAATTTATCTGTATGAAAGAAGAACAATAAATGTACTAGTTAATTCATTTGGAAATAACAAGTGGACATTATTTTTAGTTTTTTTTTTGGCAATTTTTTGATTAATACTTAAAAGGGAAAACAAAAGATCTCCAAATACATTTTCCAATGTACTTCATTAATTCTTACATAATTAGTATAACTGTACACTAGGAAAGTTCCGAAATATTATAGGTTGGGAAAAAAGAAATACATTATTTTTTTCGGTAGATGGCTGTAGTGTCGATATCTCGTGAAGCATTGACCAAACAATTTCAAAATTATACTTGTTGTCAAGATGACATTTCACACTAAAAAATTTATTTTGCTTTTTTTTGTTTGATCCATTCAGTTGCGAGTTACAGGGTGTTAAACATGGAAGTCAACAAAGAGAAAATTTGGTTCTTTTACAGTTTTTCTTTGATAAAGGTGAAAATGCAAGCTAGGGGGCTGAAATTGCGAATGGTGTTTATGGTGCCGATACTATAACAGCTAATCATGTGTAACTTTGGTTTCGTCAATTCCGTTCAGGTATTTTTGATTTTAAAGATGCACCTCGTACAGGTAGTCCCGTCATTGAAAGCGTCTATAAAATCACAGAAATAATCGAAGTGGATCGGCCTGTTAGAGTCGTAGTATCGCAAAGGAGCTAAAGATTGACCATAAAACAGTTTCAAGCCCTTTGCCTCAAATTTGGATTCAAAAAGAAGCTCCATGTTTGGGTGCCACACCAATTAACACCAAGACATGATGGATCGAATTTCCATCTGCAAAGCCTTGGCCAAACGCAATGAAATTGAACCATTTCTTAAGCGGATGGTGACTGGGGATGAGAAATGGGTCACATACGACAATATTGTGCCAAACCGATCGTGATGAAAGTGCGGTGAAGCAGCTTAAACGGTGGCCAAACCAGGACTAACGGCCAGGAAGGTTCTACTGTTTATTTGGTGCGACTAGAGAGAAATCATTTACTAGGAGTGGCTTCCGCATGGACCAACACTAAATTCAGATCTCTACGGTCAACAACTGGACCGTTTAAAGCTAGCGATTGACCAGAAATGGCCAGAATTTTCCAACAGAAGAGGTGCTGTGTTCCATCAGGACAACGTCAGAACACATACTTCTGTAGTAACTCGTCATAACCTCTGGGAGCTTGGTTGGGAAGTTTTAATGCATCCACCATATAGTCCGGACCTGGCAACAAGTGATAACCACCTTTTTTTAGCAATGCAAAACTTTCAAAGTCATAAGAAATTCTGACCAAGAGAAGATTGTGACAATCGATTGCTACATATTTTCGCTAATAGGTATCGAGACTTCTATGTGAGAGGCATTATGAAACCACCTTCAAAGGGGCAATAAATTATACAACAAAACGGTGCATATTTGACTCAAATATGACAATGAGAAGCATGTTAAATAAAGTCTTGATTTCCATGCACAAATAATGGATTTCTTTTTCCCCAACCTAATATTATTCTTGAAGAACCACCTGAAATGATGGGTCTTATTCAGGCACTCGCTCTCAAACGTTTATTAAATTAATATGCTACATATATAAAGATGTGAGAATTAAGTTATTTTCAAAACAATCAGAGTTATGAAAAAGAAGTAAATCCTTTCTAAATAAATAGCTTCAATTTAGCCTTTTGTACAAATTAGTTTCTCCTTAATTGTCTGAATTTCTTATTTTAATTTGGCTTCTGTAGAGCCAAAAAAGTGCCAAAATTATCAGGGACATTTTAGGAATTGATTAGGCAATCTTAACAACAACATTAAGATTCGAAAATAGTTTAGGAAGATTGTTAGTTCAGTTGATGTACCTCCTTTTTGACAAACATTGAAAAAATAGCATTGAAATGGAACAAAAAAATGTTTATTCTTAAATTTTAAGTAAAAACACATATTCCAAACAAAGAATTTTCTGCATTAATAAGTATGTGGATAAATGACTCAGTAATGAAATACGGTGTCTATATTTGAAATTACATGTAGAAAATTTTTAAACTTCTGAAGAAAAAACGTTTCCTGTGAAATAATTTTAAGGGAGCATTTGTTACATGAAAAACTTGAAAGAACTTTATATATTTATTAGTTGCAAAAAAGAACTCAGATTAGTATTAAACCAGCTAAACATGATTCAACTTTTATCATAGATATGACTAGAGTATAATCAAAAGAGTTTTCAAAATTATAAGACAAATATTATGCTACAAGTATTTCCATACTTGAAGAAAGAAAATTCAGCACAGTTACTTCCAAAATAATATATTTGAAAACAATCTCCAAAAGCATAAAGTATAAGATTTGAATGTTCAGGATAATTTCATCAAAATAATAGGATTCTATATAATGAGCCACATTTTTTATATTCTTGTCTTTTAAATACATTCAAAACTTTTTCCCAAAATTCCAATAACAAAATTGAAGCAATGCAACGCGTTGAATAATACTCTAAAAATATGTCTTATTTTAAATTTGTTTTTTTTTTGTATTGCCCCGTATAATATTGAATTTAATTTAAGACAACTCACAGGAATACGTATGGTTTATAAAAAATAAAATTCAACATAAATACTATACAATATAGAGATAACTACATAAAACATGTACGTGCACATACATAAAACGTGTTTTTCACAATATATTTATAAATATATATATATATATATATATATATATATATATATATATATATATATATATATATATATATATATATATATATATATATATATATATATATATATTGTTATATATATATACATATATATTGTTATATATATATATATATTGTAAAAAATATTTTTTTAAAAGAGTTTATTTTAACTAAATTAATTAAAGTTAGAAATTATCTCTAAGGAAGTTAGACATTCTATATTATATATAGAATTTTTTCAGAGAAAATTCATTTTCTTAATTGCACATAGATAAAAACTGAAATACTAAATAGTTGTTATAATATTTTATTTTCAAGCAGGTTTCACCTCTTTCTTCCTGTAAGAATTAAGATGTTGATAATGATCACATTTCGAGTGATTATCTTAAATTTAATCGTTGTTAAAGAAATTTTAATAAAGAATATTAACAGCAAATAAAAAAAAATATCAGCTTAATTGATCTTTATTGAAATATAACCTAAATAAAAATATCAATAGATGAGTTATGAAAGTTCATTATGAGTAAATGGTAAGAAGAAAACCATTATTATAAAATTAATTTTTTTGTGGCAGAAAACATTTTCTTTAATATGCCTCGACGAAACAAATACTTGTTTGTGTGTCGAACAAAAGAAAAATATATATTATTTCCATGCACTTCAAAGTACTTTATAATTGGGAGTTTCCGTGATGCTTTGTGTCTGAAGAGATAATATTAAATCACTTGAACAAGTTTTTGTTAGCTAAGGGGTTGGACATCTTAAACTGCTCTTGAATACTGGCATTTTCACATTACTTTTTTTTTTGTAAAATACACGAAACCAACTGAAGAAAATGAGTTATCTTAAGAAAAAATGAAGAACTTAGAGTAAAACAATGAGGAAGAAAAATAAGATATTTCCAATGATTTGTCTCATTAAATGTCTTCCATATCTAGATATTATTGTGTTTTTTTTAAATAAATAATACGTTAGTATTGCTAAAAAATCTTAAGTGGGAGTTTTCTTTGAATTGAAGTGAAAAGGGATCATTTCATGTTAGATAAAAGTTGCTGATAACCAAAAAAATTTCTTTGCAAAGAAAGTATTTTTTCGCCTTTCACTGAACACAAGCATCATATAGCCTCAAAATAAATAAAAACAGAAAATACTTCAGAAATCACAGCGATTAAATATGAGTTCCAATACAAAATTTTTGATATTTTCAAAAAAATGTATAGTCTTGAATATGATATAAGATTACATTACGGAAGAGAATTATGCATTTTATATATTCTACAGTCAGTATTTATAGATGTTCCGGAACAATATTTCTTGTATTGTGGTTATGAAAAGTTTATATATTTTCTTTCGTGATTCACATAAAGTCGCAACGTCGTGTTCAATAATAAATTGACTTATGCGAGTAAATCCATTATTGAACGTGAAAAAATGACACATTTTCTCACTTTAGTATATCTTGATTTTATATAAAATATACCTGTCGATCAATTTATGGTTTAAATTGTCAATACTCGAATGAAAAAAAATGTTTGTAAAAAATTTTGTAACGTGGCTACTCTTACAAAATGTAAATAAAGGTTTCACAAACGATATCTCTTATTTAAATGATAAGAAAAATAAAGTGTGGAGCAACAAAAAAACACACACACACAATTATGTTTATCTTGCTTAGAATTGAAGTCTTTTTCATGTGTTTCGTCTATAAACGTCACAATCAAAAAAATATTTCTGTTAAAATAATTATTAAAATGATTGAATGAATACTTTTAAATACTTTAATTTACCTGAGAATGTTGCATGTTATTTATCGTGAAGGGAAACTAAAGGAATGAAGTAAGGTACCAACCATTTATTGACTTTTACAAAAATGAATGTTTACTTTCATAATATTTCACTGGTTATAGATTAAAGGCTACATAAAGGGTGTTTTTTAGAGGTATAGAACTTTAAATTGCAATAAAAAAACGATGTGTTATTCGATTGACATGAATTTTTTTTACTCGAAAGATAATCTTGTGGCATTACATTTTAAATATGATTTCTGGCATAGGACTGCCACGGCTGGCTCGGATGTAGTCCAATCTGGATGTCCAATTTTCGATGACTTTTTCCAACATTTGTGGCCGTATATCGGCAATAACACGGCGAATGTTGTCTTCCAAATGGCCAAGCGTTTGTGGCTTATCCGCATAGACCAATGACTTTACATAGCCCCACAGAAAATAGTCTAGCGGTGTTAAATCACAAGATCTTGGAGGCCAATTCACAGGTCCAAAACGTGAAATTCGGCGGTCACCAAACGTGTCTTTCAATAAATCGATTGTGGCACGAGCTGTGTGACATGTTGCGCCGTCTTGTTGGAACCAAAGCTCCTGGACATCATGATTGTTCAATTCAGGAATGAAAAAGTTAGTAATCGTGGCTCTATACCGATCATCATTGACTGTAACGTTGTGGCCTTCATAGTTTTTGAAGGATTCCACAAGCCCGTAAAGCGCACCAAACAGTCAGTGTTTCTGGATGTAACGGTGTTTCGACATACACTTGTGGATTAGCTTCACTCCAAATGCGGCAGTTTTGTTTGTTGACGCAGCCATTCAACCAGAAATGCGCTTCATCGCTAAACAAAATTCGCTTATGAAAATCGACCATTATTTTCGAAATAAAATTGTACAATTTGAAAGCGTTGTTCAGGCGTGAGTCTATTCATGATGAATTGCCAAACCAAACTGAGAATAAATCACTTGACAGCTGTTAAATCAGTCGCCATCTTGGAAAATAATGCCAACTTAAACTTCTATACCTGGAAAAAAAACACTCTGTAGAATAAGATAGATGGAAATTTAAAAATAGGGATGTCACAGTATTATAAAGAATGTTGACTGATGACGGCTTCTAATGTATACATAAAAGTGAGGTTTAACCATTTTTGCATTAAGCCAGTGCTTCTGAAACTTTATATACTTGCGACCCAATTTTCAATTATAATTTTCATCGGGCTCCCCCTCCATCCAATAGGGCTGCGGCAACCCAGTGGTCAAGGTATCAGATCAAGGCAGGCATGTCATGAGTTCGAGTCCAGTACAACTAAAGACCCGCCGTGTTGGGCAGCGATGCACGTTAAATCTGTCGAGAGCTGAAACGTTCTTCCTTTGGTGTGGTAGTTAGGAGAGGGGGTGTCGGCTCAGGTTTCGTCCACGTAACTTGACCATGGTTTAAAAATACGTGGTCCGTCGCCAAAGGCCCTCGACGTTAATATTCACTCACTCACCCTCCATCAAATAACATGTATTGAATTCAATAATAATATTTTTTGACGTAAAGCTACACACAATAAGACTTTAATTATAAACCGTACAAATTATCAAGATAAGTAGTAAATTTTGCATGTAATTTTATGATATTCCCAAAGGATCAGTGGTAATTATTAAACTTGTTCTTAACATAATACTGTTAAATTAATTATGAAACATATTCTGCAGTACTGGTACATTTATAAGTGTATATTATCAGTGCAAATCTGTATTTTACGATGTCAGAATATATTTTGTTTCGCTTCCTTTCAGTAATTTATTAATTTTTTTTTTAAATAAACTTTTGTTTTCGACTTTTTCATAAGGACACGCCCCCTTTTAGGGTTTTCACGCCCCCTAGGGGGAGCGTCTTACAGTTTGAGAAACACTGCAGTAAGCCAATCTTCCGCTTTATTTTTATAGTATTGAGGAAATTCCTATTGACAATATAATGGATTGAAACTCTGCATTCATTATAAGAAGATAACTTAGCTAAAGTTGCATTCAAAAATCCTTAAATCACGATGAATCCGTGAATAAGAAGCAAGTTATTGACAGATCCATTATCCAAATACAGATTCTAAGCTGAAATATTACTGGCTAAATTTTATCAAAGCAATGTGCACAATTACTTTTTTTAAAAGTAACAATAAACGAAGTCAATTAAAATGAATACTAAAATCACGGAAAAAGAATATTTTTGGTATTTTTTGTCTATATTATAATTCTAAGGATAAAAATAAAATTATTGGAATACAATATTTTAAAATCCTAATGTTGCGCCATCTGTTAAATAAAAACTTAGGTACTTTTAAAAGTAGACAACACATGTAAATATGAATATATATGTACTTTATATTTTTTAACAATAATAAACTTATTAATTTAATCCACCAGAATTTAATCAATAAAATTTGCACATGTATATGAATGAAAAATATAAAACGCATCTAAAAATTTGAAAGAATAATAAAAACAAAATGCATAAATCTCAAAAAAAATAGATTAAATATTTAAAAGGAAAAAAAATGTAAAATTAGGCATAAATTGAAAAGAAAATAATCTAGTGAGTTAAAAAGTAAATTTTTTCTATGCTGAGTATATTTTAGAAAAATGTTTTTATTTCCTTTATTTACAGAAATTATATAAAATCAGTGTTAAACAGGCTCCTTAGAGCTTATTATTTTTCATTAAAATGATAA
Organism: Trichonephila clavipes; assembly: GCA_019973935.1. Lineage (NCBI taxonomy): Eukaryota > Metazoa > Arthropoda > Arachnida > Araneae > Nephilidae > Trichonephila > Trichonephila clavipes. The sequence goes on along the minus strand of BMAU01018018.1, from coordinate 527,110 downwards.
AATAAATCAACAGGAAATACCATCACCTTATATTTTTCATTAAATAAATTAAAAATACAAATTTATCCTTCTCAAAGAAGTATACAAGATTTTTAGCTTTCAAATTCGCATTTCTATTTGATAGAAAACTCCATCTGTAGTTAAACACACTACATAAATTCTACATGTAAATGTAAAAATCCTATCTTCTGGAGAGAAGTCATTTAGAAAAACTTTTTTCTCCAAGACATTAGATTATTTTATACTTCATCTTACATTAAAAAAAAAATTCTTCTATCCTACATTTCACTAGCAAAATTTTATTTTTAGCAGTAAAATAAGAAAAAAAAGTGAAAACCTTTCTACTTCAATTGGCAAACGTGATAACTTTTCTGTGAGAAACTTTTTCCAGCAAAAGTTTTCTTTAGATAAGAAAAATTGGGTAAGAAGATTTAATTTTTTTAAAAATGAAAATTTGCCTCTGCTGAATCCGTTGACAATTGTAACAGTTTTTAATAGTATCAGTTCTGAAAAATAGGAGAATGTATCCACACTTTGCTTTAGTTTTATTTTTTGAAGTTAACTTTTCATCGTCAAATTCCATGTTCAAAATTCTTATGTTCTATTTAAAAATCAGTATTTAGTAAACATTTTAGAAAAAAAAACTATCCGTTTATTACCTTTTGTTACGTCTTATGATAGAAAGCATGCGAAAACTCATTTGTGTGTTGAATTATGGATTGTTTTGTAGAAGCTAGCTTCAAAAGAATTATCATTTTTTACATAAAAAGGCCGATGAATAGCTGACAAATGAGTTAAGACATTCTTATTCCGTAAGGAAATGAATATTTATTTTGTAAGGGTAGTTTGGCAATGAATCAAATGATCAATCATTACTGTGATAACTGGCTTATTTTAAAGAACTTATTTAGAATGTGTGATAGAAAGCAGAATATAAAAATATTTGTAAATACTATGCCTCTTAAAATATGGTATAAATTTTATTATTTTTATCAACTTTAAGAACAAGACAAAGTACATGATAAAATAGTAAAATAAAAAAAGTCAATTCCTAATTAAGTCAACAGAGTAACATTTTATTTTAGTTAGTTTTTATTAAATAATTGCAATTAATATAAATATGTATACACGTATGACAGAATTACAATATAGAGAGAGATAGAGTGGCAAAGCTCCTTTTAAATTAACATTAAAAACATTTAAACATGTTAAATTTGTAATTACATTTTTATATTAAAATATGAATATAATACATGTGAGAATGTGTCTTAAAACCAGTGTAAAAAGTCTAACTCGCATATGATTATTTAGGTTAAGTTAAATCTTCATCAAAAATTTATTAAAGCAGCTTTTTCCAGTGGTTCTGCCATCTAGAGGAATAATATTGATTGAAATATATCTCTTTTTAAAACTATAATAAAGAAAATTAAATTTAATTACTTAACTAATATTTTAAAACACTAACACTGTATTAGCCTCAAGTGTCATCAACTACAAGTTTAAAAAACGTATTTGAACTTGAGTGGATGAAAAAAAGTATTTTCTTAACGATTGAAAATTTAAAGAAGATATATAAATAAATATATATAGGGAGATTGTGTGAACTAAAAGTAGGAATTGAAAAGTAAACTAAGCTATATTGATTTGGAATTTATTGATCTTTTAAGCACGGAATAGTAATAGATTCAACAATGAAAATTTTTTGTGTTTTTGTATTGAAATATGGATAAGAAAGAACTCAGTAATTATTTAAAGAGGAAATATTGAAGTTAAAAAATTTTTAAGAACTGTATGAGTTAAATTTCCTAATTTATAAGGAAATAATTTTAAAGATTTGAATTGCGGCCAGTAAATTAACTTAGTTAAATATTATTTTAATTTAGTTTCCATCAGAATTTGTTAAAAAAGGAAATCAGAAATAGAAACTACAAATGTATTTTAAAAAAACCTAAGCATGTAGTTAATAAAGCAGCAGGCGTAAATGAAATAAAATAACTGATACTCAAACTAAAATAAAAGTTTTTTTTCTTTTTCCCGTTGATTTATACCGACTTTTGGAATTTTTTTTTTGAATTTTTTACTCCAAAATCTTCTGGAAGGAGCTAAATTTTACCTGGAATAAGATTATGACCTTGAATTCCTGTAAGTTTTTTTATACAAAATATTGTTTAAAAATTTATGTCATTCGTTAATAAAATGTTGCTTTGTGAAACAATTTTTGTTAAAACTTTTCTTACCCTTTAATTAATATTCATATTCATTAGCCTACATCACGTCCAAAAGACCTTATAGCGAGACAAAGTCACAGACATCCTCTTTCTCAAGTAACAGCTGTTTCTTAAAAAACAATGCATTTAAAAAAATGTACAGGAAAGGCATGGAAGGAGCAAAGTTTTTTTTATCTTCCCAATAAATTTCATGCTGTGTAGATGTCCCCTTCTAAATCTGGCTATGGCTGTATAGAGAAATCTAAATCACCTGCTCTGTCATAGCGCTGTAGTATTGAGGACAGGGAAATCACAAATTTTTTTCTTTGAGACGACATCAACCATACAACTCAATATGGTTAGAAATCCATTGAAGATACACAGAGTTAATTCCTCTGCCAAAGTCGTAATTATTTGGAAAAATTATATTCTAACCAATAATATCCAAATTATTTGACCATTTTTTTAATATTAAATGGATCTTCTAGGTAAGCATTCTAGATATCTTGAAAATGTGTAGTAAACTGTCACATATAAAATTGTTTATTTAAGACAGTATTTTTGTTTTATTATATTTTTGAACTTTAAAGTTAATAAATAATTGGTACCAATTATTGAACCAAATGAAAAAAAGCATGCATTGTTTAATACACTAGATTTGCTTATCCAGATCTTAAATATTAATCAACATAACTTACTCTTAAAAATAGTTTACTTTCTTACATGTAATACAAATGATAAAATTGTTTTTCTTACAACTAAAAATCAGGTTCCGTTACTGAAATATTATCAGTAGTCCTATGTACAGAAAAGAACAAAACCTACACTGCGTTAATTAATAATAACTTTTTTCTGTACTCTTCGATAAACTTAATTTTTCAGTATTGATTTTAATTATTCTAATTGCATTTTAAAGTACACTCATTGAATTCAAATATTTATCTCAAGTACTTAAAGTACCACTTAAGTCATTCAGATAACATAAGTGAAAATAATTTTTCTCCAATTATGGTAAATCTTTAAATGAAATCAAACTAGATTTCACATCAATGTTTTATTTATATATGTCAGCCTTCTTTCCCATATTCCATTAAAACATTTTTTTATGTTATTCTACTTGCAAAAGCACTTCAGTTGTACGTTGATTAAAAATCTTTGAAAATGTAAATCTATAAGTTTTAATTGCTTAGAAAATGTGACTCTAATGACCATTATATAAGAATCGAAAATTGAATAATTACTTTTCAATCCATTTTTAACCTGTTTTCAAAAGTTGTTATCCTTGACTTTAAACAAATTTTTATTTAGTTATTTTTTTAACAGATGATTTAATTAGTGAGGGAAGATTTTGCGAAATATTTATGTTTTCAAGTGCAACTAATTTACTAAATGGCATAAAATTGTTATTAGTTTTATGATTGATTTTAAAATTATTTTTTCAGCATTCTGTGAATTAATATGTCTTTAAATCTAATAAGTTCTATTTCAAAAGGTTACACAGAAAATTTGAAAATGAAACAAACCTGTGCACGTGTTTGCACTCATTCAAAATGAAATTAAAGCTCCAAGAGTAAAGTTACAGCCATGAAACTTTGAAAAAAATCACTTTAGGTCCGGCTTATAAATATGATCCTGGTTTGTGGCTTTTAAATCCAATTAAACTTCTTTTGAAATTAAGAAATATACCCGCACACATAATTGTAGCTTACGAGTTTCTAAATTGAAGAAATTTTAAAAAAATGATTAATATTTTTTTTAAAAAAGTATATATATATTTCATAAATTTGATGTAATAATTTAAAACACAGTTTGACGTTTGTTTGTATAGTAATAAAATTTCACGAATGGAAAAAAATTAAATTTCTTCAGAAATAGAAAATACAGTTTGAGAAACCATGCTGGGAAATGTTAATAGTTAGTAGAAATAAATTTACTTCAATTTAAACACAAAATCATTAATTTCATAATGAAGTTTAAATATTACTCTAAAAATATGTGTTGAGTATGTTTTCTATTAGGTTGTAACTGATCGTTCCCGGACATCCTCGTAGTATTACTGATTCAATTTAAATGGATTTCACTTTAAATGGGAAATAAACCCATTCAAACAAAGAGTACAGATATACCTAGATAAAATTATTTTCTTATCATTTCTCTCTCACATTGTTGTTTTCCTAATTAATGATCTAAAAAATATTCATCATTCTTAAATAAATCAAAGGATATGTATTCATATCTGCGAATATAATACTTCTTATATACAAATGCTTTCTTTATATATTTGGACACAATGATGCATTTTTTTATAATTTTAAAATACTTAATTGAGACTATTGTTTTCTGAAGGCATGACATTATTTCATCCTTTTAAAGATTTCATGATTTAAGGAATTTAACCTTTTCACTCAGGGTCAAAAATTATATTCTAGTACTTCACATTTTCTTGAAAAATATTTTAAGAGTTTTTATTAGCTAAGTGAGTAACAAATAAAAGATATGAAGGCAAAAAAAATAGATTTCAAGAGTTATAAAAAACATAACTTCGATGGCTGAGTTTATGAACCTTTTTCGTGAAGGTTTCAAGTGAGCTCAGTAATTATAGTATTCTTTTCTGTCTATTTCAGAGCTAATTGACAGAAATACTTTTTTTTTCAATCCGGAAAGTTTTATTTCGAAATGTAAAAAAAAAAAAAAAAAATTTTTTATTTTAGATTTATAAGAGAGATGACATTTTTAAAGCGTTTTGTTTTTTTTTATTCAGGACCCTATGCAAGAATAAAATTGTTTTCTTTTAACTTTTAGCTTAAGATTTTGATTCAATTTTTGAAAATCTCAGAATATATTTGCAATTTTAGAATTACTCTAAGAACTGAACTTCAGTTTATAAACCTCGGTATCATACACATATTTAGAAGAATGAACTGAACATTTTTTAAATCATATTGAAAATCAAGTTCAGTAAACAAATATTACAATTTATTTTTAGAGGCAAAAAACAAATAAATATGCAATTTACATTATAAATTTTTTATTGCATTCCTGCTTGCAGCATTAAAGAGTTAAAAAAATTCAAAATTCACTCTTTGCCAGGTTTTTGACTTTACTAAGAATTATTAATTTCGTATTTTAGAAAGATGAACCAATCCAGGAGATGTCCAGCTCTTTAATTCTTAATACAAAAAGTATATTTTATGAAGAAAATATAAAATTCAGTTTTACCAACATACCTACATTTAGGCAGGAACACCGTATTTAAGACGTAAAATTTCTTCTATATACACTGCTGTCCACCGTAAATGCAACATCCTGAAGGAAGCATGCAAATAACATGAAATTTACAACATGCATTAGCAGAGGTGAGATATGCAAATGATTAGAATTTCAGCGCAGACTCATATCACACGCACCTGTGGCGCAACCTCAAAGTGCTATTTAAGGCTTGGAGATTTCGACGATTCCAAGTTGGGCAATTGTGTTTTTCTTGTCGTTTTTTAAAAAAAAACGATCAGTTATGTCTCGTAGGAAACAGTAATTAGCTTTTGATCAAGTATCCAAGTTCGACACAGGGAGGATAGTGGCCTACCGAGAGTGTGGGTTATCTTTCAGAGAAATCGGTAGCCGTGTTGGACTAAACCAAACAACTGTAATGCGGACCATTGGATGCAGGAGGGTACGACGGACCGAAGTGGGCGATCGCATTCACCTCAGTGCACCATTTCACGTGAGGACAGACAAATAGTACGCATGGCAGTGATGGATCGCTCTGCCACATCACCAACCGTAGCACAGCACGTTGAGTCTGTAACGCATCATTCAGTGTCTGCACGTACCAGTCGACGCCTTTACAGCAGAGTGGTCTGTCCGCAAGACGTCCACTACTTGGTCTACCCTTGACGAAAAACCACAGACGTCTCCGCCTCCAATGGTGCGATGAAAGAAGGATGTGGGCGGTAGAATGGAATGAAGTTGTCTTTACTAACGAGTCACGTATCTGTCTGCAACTCTACGTTGGTCGGATTCGAGTCTGGAGACACCGTGGAGAGAGGATGCTGAACAGCTCCGTTATGCACCGCCACACTGGTCCTGCACCGTAAATTATGGTATGGGGCGGTATTGGATATCACTCTCGCACTCCTCTAGTACGCCTTGCCGGTACTTTAAACAGTCAGCGCTACATCTCCGAGGTGTTGGAGCCAGTTGTCCTTCCTTACCTTCAGGGCTTGGTAACAGCCATATTTCAAAAGGATAATGAGCGACCACATGTGGCACGCATTTTCCAAATTTCTTCGTCAATCACTAGATTAAAATTGCTTCTCTAGTCAGCTTACTTCTAGAATCGTTTGCCGATAGAAAACATGTGGTCCATGGTTGCTCAACGATTGATCCAGATTACACCCTTAGCTGCCACACTAGATCAACTTTGGCAACGTGTGGAAGCTGCTTGGTCTGCTGTACCTCAAGAACAAATCCAAAGTTTCTTTGAATCTATGCCGAGGCGTGTGGCAGCGGGGATCTCCAACAATGGCGGCTACTCTGTCTACTGATTCTAGCAGGAACTATACTTCACTGAAGTATATAAATTTAATCATTTGATACTTTTTTTTTGATCAGCATGTTATCTACAAAATAAATGTTGTTGTGATTTCTCTTGTCTTTCTTGGTGTTGCATTTACGGTGGCCAGCAGTGTATTATTTGATTACTAAATAAATTCTAAGCAAACTAATGCTTTGCATTTAGTTGTTAATTTCTCTTTTTAAACATTTATCTATCCCTTTAAATTTTTTTTTCATTAATAAGTAACATAATTTCCATCAGAGATTTTATTAGAGGTCTAATAAAACCATTTTTTGTTTGTCGAATCAATTTGACATGTAATTTACATTAAAAGTAAAGTATTAATAATTAAAATTTAGATCCTTCAAAAAATATATTCTTATTTAGAAAAAAAAAATCTTCCTTACAACTTTTACTACACACACACTTTACATACTATTAAATATTTCTCTCTAAATATTTAGCTCTGCATGAAAAATAATATATATATATATATATATATATATATATATATATATATATATATATATATATATATATATATATATAGTATGTGTGTGCGCGCCCTTTTAAGTACAACACCAGATGCGCAACATGCTCATACCTCGATAAGACATACAGATGGTTAGTCTGTATGGCACATATAAAGTATGTGTAAGAGCAACAGCTTGCACTGACGTTATAGTCAACTCTGCCTCCTAATATTTCACCGATCGAACACTTGTAGTAAATCATAGGCCATTGATTAGCCCATCATGTAATACCCTTCGATACGACAAATGAATTTCGATAACGTATGGAAGCAATATTGGCCCAAGTACCACTAAAATATATTTAAAGTTCCTGTAATTTAAAGAATATGTGTGTCCTAGTAGTCATGCCCAGCTATGTTGGCTAATGCCGATTTATGTTTCAATCCAGATCGAACAAGGCTGTTATTTGAGTCCTGTTACTCGTATTTTGGATGAATGTTCAAATATTTTGGATTTAATACCTGTTAACCTTTATAATATTGCATATGAGGGCCAGCAGCGACTTTGATATTTTTAAGCTATGAGTATTGAAAAAACTACTCGAATTAAAAAACTTTTCCCTTTATGAATAATTATTAGACTGCCAGTTTGAAAAGGATAAACAGTAAACTTTTTAGTTTCTTTCTAAATGAATTTGTTTTCTCCTGAAAATGAATTTTTTTCTTTTAGTTAACCCTCTTACGTATCATACTAATACTAAAACTTATAATTATTATAGAAGTATTTCTTTTAAACTATTTTATGCATATTTTTTAAAGCTAAATTATCTTTTTTTTATAATTATTTCTTGTGATTTCTTATACATATAAATATTTATTCACAGGTGTAATTTATGTTCAGCATTTTTTCATATATATTTCAACAAGAATTACCTCAATCTCTTTAGAGTCTCATGTAATATTCTCAAAGATTTGTCATTGTGTAAAACTGTATTTTGATTTTGTTAACTTCATATAGCATAAATAAATTATGTTGAATTAATGATTAAATCTGTGATTGATGTATTCCATATTTTTTTCTTGTTTCCGTTTTTTCAATATATGATAAACTTATTTTTCCAATTTGGGAATGACTACTACCATTGGGGTATCTCGATATATTATACCCTTTAATTGAAATAGTTTTTCAATATTACTAAATTAAGACTAAAATATGAGAAATTAAATGCTATAAAATACATTTTACATAAAACACTATGAAGAAATTTGGATGTAAGAGCTTCAAATACTATAAAAAATTGAAAATACATGACGCTTCTAAAGATTTTATTCTACAAAATTCGAAGCATTATTATAAGTTAAACATCAAGGCTTGTAATTGCGCATATATTGTAATCCATTTGTTCGTTGAAACATATATCATTTTCACAGTTTTGCGTGAGTTTTCCCTACAATCAAAGTACAAGTCCCAATCAAATCACTGAATCAGAGAAACCTTTCTCTGTAATGCAATTTTATTTTTAAATCTGCTTTTGTCACCACTCAATATTGCACAAAAGAGCCCTTTACCACATAGAAAACGTCTCTAAACTGAAAACAAAGCAACTTCTATTTAAGGTTATATAATAGGAAACAACAAACGTTGGTGAATTTGATGGATGGATTCCATAACCAGGCTTTTGAAAAGCCTGCAAAATAAAGACTGTATCATGAAAGGAGTCTTTAAAGGTGTCATTCACCTCAATAGAAGTAAGATTCCTTATTCTATCTGTGTGGGTTAACTTCCTGATTATTTTCCTGGTTTAAATTTTTTTCTGCTCAAGAACTTTGTTTTAATATCTTTATTTGAATATTTTAATTATATATTGGTGGGATTTTCTCTCTCTCTGCTTGATTAAGTACTTTGTTAGTATATTTGTGTTAACGTCAAAGGAAATATGTTTCGTTTAAAAATTGAAATCATTCTCTAGTATATACATTTTTCGTCGGCTCATAATGTATAAACTCCAAACAATGACTATCATGTGATATAAAAGTGTAATATATAGTGTAAAAGATATTTCCAGAGTACCACTTGTGTTATTCTGAGCTCGTCTCTCCTGCCCACATCTTGACTTGCTTGGATTACAAAAAAACGAAGATCTTCTGGACCCTCTTCTGATCTTAGACTTTTTTTGATGTTTTTGGATTTGTGGAGATTGTCTAGCATTGCCTGACAATCTGGGATTAGATACAACAACACAACAGTGTAATTAGTCGAAGTCCTAGTTTCTTATTACATGTACAACGGCTCTCAAAACTATACGAATTATTAAAAATTTTATTTTAAGAAAAAAAATCAAGATCTATTATTAAAATAAATTTAATTTACTTTCTGAAATTAAATTTATAGAAAATATGTTTTTAAATTGATATTTTTAGATAAAATAAAAATACAGAAAAAATAAGCCCAAATACTTTAACAACATTTAGATCTGGAGATTTAGTCAGCCCCATGAAAATACTGACGGTTAATTGTCATGCTTTGCCGATCTAGAAATATGTCAAGAATCTCCATCTTCTAGAAAAATAAAATTACTGACTACAGATTGAAACCAAATACAAAGGGGTCTTACATTTTTGATTTGTCGATACTTCTTGGTATGCATATTCTTAGCATTATTTAGCAAAAAATGCTCCTGGAACATGAAAGATACTTCTTTTAAATGCCTTCTTCATGTGATGCTTTTTGAAGTGGTAACTTCTTTAGGCATGTTTGGCTGAAGAGTGAACTTGAATTATGCGTTTTGAAAAGCCAAGCATTCTTACGCTCTGGTTTGTAACGCTCGTAACAATGGTAACAATACTACTGAATCATTTAGGTTTAATGAGTATGCTTCGAAGAAATTTATGCAGCGAAATGCAGAACAAAAAATGGACAAATAATTCTAATGGTTACTATTTATATTTCACATAATCAAAGCGTAGAGAAAATTATCGAATTCATTAACAAATAATTAGTTGCCTACACTGAAGCCTGATCAACTCTTCTGAACAAATTTGGAGGGGGGAGGTTTTAATGCAGATTTTTAAAAAGACAAATTAAATCCTTTAGTAGATTTTTTTAAATCAAAATTCAATTTAATTATGTCAACTGATCTAAATGACAGCCCGACAAAGTACGGGCGGATTTTTTTTTGATATTTAAATAGTTTTGAAGTAAAGTATTTATAAACATTTCAGCTCCCATAAATATACTGTTTCCATCTTAGAATACAATAAAGTCACAAATACGATGGTATATTTCGCAAAAAAATATTACTTTATGTGTAAATAACTTTATATGACAATAATAATCCACCCTTGTTTTTTTATTCACCGAACTAATCCCTGAAAAAACATTATAAAATCTGAAGTTATCACTTCTTTCGTATGGTCATAAGCACACACACTCTTTTTTTTTCTTCTTAAAATCGTGGTGTGAACAGTTAAAATAATTTGATCTACCAATATTGAAACATTTCTTATTTGAAAATACACTTTTACAGTTCACAAATATTATGAACTATACTTTATTATAGTTGTTCTTATATTGTCTGATGTTTATCTTAGTTAATTTGACGCATCAAAATTACCGGTAATTTCTGCAACAAACTCTTCTTTTGTTGAGCAGTAAGATGATGGATATTGCGTAATCAATCTGTGTCAGGCAGCCTTAGTTTCAATCTAGATTTTGTTCTACACCGAACTATCTATCCTACGTTTGATTATATAAGGTGAGTAAAACAATTCTAAGATCTATAGCTACTGTATATGACACAGGTAAGTCTAAATCATGACTGAGTAATTTGTTAATGCCACTTTTAACACTGATTTGATCTGTAATATAATAAATTAAAATTAAATTTTTCGTAGTTGAAAAATTATTACTCGAATGTATAGAACTATTGCTACAAAAGAAAATAATATTTCATGTATTCTACAAAAAGTACCACTGGAGGAGAAAGAAACCAATGATACAGATTGAATTAGAGATATTAGAATATAAACCGTAAATTGTGTGTGTGTGTGTGGAAACTATGTTATGATTGATTCTGAACAGTGTATATGACGATGGCTCAGACGAATTACTTGGCGAATATTTTTATATTTGTAAAAATAAAACCACAAAATGAGGTAAAATGAAATATTTACAGAACTCACGAGTGGAAGTGTATTAAATGTTATAAAAGTGTATCTTAAATTGGATGCTTTTCTAAAAAAAAATATGGAAAAAATTGGATAGCTTTTGAAAATAATTGCTGCTATATGGATAATGAAATGTTGACATATACAAACTGGTAGGTAGATTAGTACAGATCATTCATAAATCAATGTATAGTATAAAAAAATCGCGTTACTAATACTATTGAAAAAATTAATACTCGTTTATATATTTATTATTTTTTTCTCAATTCTGTTTTACTACACTGAAACCTATTAATTCAAAAGCGGAATTATAGAAAATGAATTTGTCGCAAAATGCATCATAAATTCCCAATCATGTGAAAAATTAAAGGAGTTAGGCTAGACAACCGAAAGGACACAAACTCCTCTTCAGGGTTGAAAAGGAGGTCAACGTATGTTTTAAATATAGTACTAACTAATACGGTTAAGTAATAGCTTTTGTATACCGAAAATAATTTGCAATTCAGTTTCAAGGTAATCAGCCCATGATTTAGATCTCACATACGGGTATGAGCCCGTCAAGAATAAGTAAGCGTTTGCTCATACATGTAATTAACTACTGTAATACTACAAAAAGTTATTGAAGCATTTGTTGATTACGAGTGCGCTGAAAAATTATGTAACAATGTTTTATTAAATTTTGAACAGAGATTGCTCTTTTAATCATTAAACAAATTAAATAATTATTTACTTTTATCTTTGCTACCAGTTTGTTAGCTACTTATTTTTTAATTTTTTTTATTTTATTTAATTATTTTGTATTTTTGCATTATTTTACTTATACATTGAGAATGTTAAACGATTTACAACTAAAGCGTTTTCAAACATTATTTAAAAACATATAAATAGTGTTAATTCAATTTATGTTAATTCATTCATTTTTACTGTTATGCATATTTAATATTTTGTGTGTTTTTTCTTTAAAAAAAGTCACTTTACCATTATTAATTAAAGTTGACTAAATTATATTATTTGATTAATCTTCAAATTAATAGAAAGCCTAGATTTTTCTTTTTAGCACGTAAGAAGATTCATTTCCTTGTTGAAGCTATGAACTATTGGCTATTATTATACACTGCTTCCTCACATTTTAACTAAAAGGAGTTGTAATATTAATTATAACAATAAATTTATAGACGTTCTATAGAATGCACTTTCAAAAAATATTTAACTTATATTTTTATTGAATTGTTTTATGTAAAACAGTTAGCATGTGATTTGTGTTTTATTGTGTAAAAGAAAAGAGTGTTTTATAATTTTTTTCGCCTGAAAATTTTTTAACGAAATTTTAATTATTTCTATAGATTTTTAATAAAATAATAGATAGATTTTAGTTAGATAGATAGATAAAATAATTAAAAGTTTCCAATAAAATGAAGAAAATATCTCATTTTTTATGAGGCAAGGAAAGAAAAAATAATAACTACATAAATATAAAGTTTTAAGAAACATGGAACAATATTTTTTCCCCATACTTGATTCTCGAAACCTAATATAATAACCTAATACTTTTTTTTAGATCGATCGTTTCGTGCAAAGATAACAAGGAATTGTTTGAAATATTTATCCGAAGTATAATGATATATAAAAGCATTGAAAATGTTAAGTAAAACTATTTATTTTTCACAAATCATTTACGAAAATATTTAAATTATTTACAAAAGTACTAATTAATTATTATTTGCTTTTGTTTTTAATTTATTTAACGCTGTAGATATACCCCAAATATGTTTAAAATCTTTCATTCCCCTCCTTTTATTTCTATCTTCCATTTTGAGAAGTTCCTCAATATAGTATTTTTACGACCTTATTTATCAAAACATATCACTAACTACATAAGAATAGAGAAACTTAGAAGAATAATTGAATTTAATTAATTTGGAAAACATTTATGATTATAGTTTGATCTAACGTACAGTAAATTAGAAGTAATACCTAAAATTCACTAAGAAAACATTTTATGTATGTAATATGTATATGTAACTTAAAGTACTTGCATGTAAGATATTTTTATTGTTGATTTCATAAACCAGTGGGATGATGATCATTGTTTATCACGTCGTCGTCTACCACAATTTTATCTGCAGACTAACTTCGTAATACTAATTCACATTTAAATGACTTATATAGTAAGTTATCATCAAGTCCAAAAGAAGAATCTCCAACTAAATCATCTTTATATATGTTTATTTTGTCAATATACTTTTTGTTTGATTGTATTTTACTCTCTTTATCAACGCAATAACAAAACGAAGTAATGAAAATATAAAGAGAAAAATATTCAATGCTGACATTAATAAAAAAAATGTATCATGTTGTAAAATAAGGTTAGATTATATATGTCTATAGTACTTCAAAGCAACGCGAGTACAATTGGTGATAACTTTGTTAATGTCCATGTAGGTCAGAGACAAGGAGACTGTTGAGAAGGTTTCCATTCTCCGGATTTTCATAACTAGCCAGCGGGTGAACTTTGGACTCCACAGATTTAATATGTATATCTATATGGATAGTCCTGATGCGGTACCGAGGCTCGAGCCTATGGATCGATATAAACGTTGCTGCTCAGAATTTCACTTCATGATATGTCAGTTACATCGGCTGTCATTTAAGGTTCCTAGAAGATATAAAGATCTCCCTAGTAAAAATTTAATCAGTAATTTATGTTTTAACAGAATGCACATATTTATGTTTTCATTTACCTATTATTCTGCTTGCATGAGTATGTCACTTCACATTTGATCAAGAATAGTAATTAAGGGAAGATATGGCTTCTTTCCACATCCGACACTCTATTTTAAGAGACGATTTGCTGAGAACGAGAGAATTAAGAGAGATAACGCACACACATACACATTGTGTTAACATGGAACTAACTCTCTAAACATTATTTCGATGTCTCGCTTAATGTAGACAGTTGTAGATTATTTATTTAATTAAAATCTGTCTTCGTAGAACGGATCTCTGAAGAGATTTCCTTTCCTATTACGTATTGTGTATTTGACTATTTCTCTAAACAAGTAAATAATTCCGATAGCTTAACTCTTCAGGTGAAAGAAAGACTTCACAGCGAATAGTTTAAAATTCTTTCATCCTTGAGATGGAATAAAAATTTATCGAATACATGAATTTTGTTAGAATAAATTTCAAATATTTGCTTTTAAATTAGAACTAAATATTTCGGAAATCTTAACTTAATTGATTTAAACAATAAAGTTCCTAGAAAGAATAAACAGCTCTAATAGAAATAGGAAATATAAATACAAAATTGAAATATACACTCATTGCCATAAAAATTTTCGCACCAAGAAACAGTCGTCAAAATGAAACGAAATTTTACATATGTAAGTACAACTTTGATATAAGTAAGGGATTATAGAGAATCAAAGAAAAATTATTATTTCAGAAAAAAGTAAAAATAAATGGAAGTTTTAGTACATTTTTGGACCCTTTCAAGAGTGAATGCATGATGCGATCCGGCATTGTGGCATACAATTTCCGTATGATGTCCCGAGACATTTCATTCCATAGTTGCTGTAAACGCGTCTCTAGTTTGACCAAACTCGTAGGCTGTCTTCCTTACCGTCCAAAATGGTTTCATATATGCTAGATAGGTGACAAATCTGGAGATCGGGCAGGTCAAGGAAGGGTGGTAATGAGGTGTAGGCAGTTTTATGGTATCCTTGCTGTGTGTGACCGAGCATTGTCTTTTCGAAAATGGCTCCTGGGAACCTGGAAATGAACGATGGCAGGAACATACAGTTGGACTGTCATTGTGCCATGGGTCAACATTAGGGTTGACCGTTTATCGTAAGCAATGTCATCTCATACCGTCAGACAAGCTGGGGGAGTGGTGTGTCACTGTAAAGAGATGGTAGGATTAAGGCATTCACCACGGGACCTCCACACATGAAGGCGATTATCATCACTGCTTGAGTTTAACTTAAATTCGTCACTGAAGACGACTTGGTTTCATTCCTTTGCAGTCCAATCTCACCGTGCTCAACGACACTTCAACCAGAGGTGTCGTTGGATGGATGTCATTGGAAGCCCACGTAATAGGTGCCATTATACCAGATGTCCTTCAGCCTGGCGCCTTGCAAGACTTCGGGAAGGCACATGGGCCCATAGTGAAGGTGTTATCTATGTATCAACCGAGCTCAATAAGGCAATTGGCTTCTCACGTGAGTGTCGTATAATGCGACCATCTTCTTGTCGACTGATCTGGCAGGCCACCTGAGCCTGATCCCCGCGTAAATGACGTCTCTTCTGCCCATTGGTTACAGCAGCTCCTCACAGTCTAATCAGAACGGCCTACTAGACGAGCTACTCGCCTAGATAACCGCCCAACTTCCATTATCGCGAAGACTCTTTCCCTCTTAAACACTTGCAACTGCTCGTATTGTATTCGATTGTGGCGTAACGTCATGTCTGCTTCTGCGTTTCATTTTCAAAAGATTAAGTACACTCAGTCAAACTCTGCTTACCTGTTTTATAATCCAAGGAGAAAGAAGTTCAACGTCCTCTGGTTGCATTACGCAAGGCTCATTCGCGTTGCATTTCTAATCATTCGTATGTCTACTAGTTATGTACCTTCATGCCAAGTTTTGTTACGATCCTACAATTATTTTTGGTGCGTAAATTTTTATGGCAATGGGTGTAGTTACTGATGTGAAAAATAATACAGGAAATATTGCCTGCAACCATTCCTCTTCTATACTTTTATCTTCCAAGTTTCTTCAATCCGTTACCTTACGTACATTTCAACTTGCTGCATTTCCTGTCTTTCTTTCTCAGTTCTTTTTTATTTATATTTGCCAGTTATAATTTTTTCCTCCTGTTTACTTTTCTTACCATCATTTCTCTAAGGTTTCACATGAAAGAGCAAAATGAGTATTTTATGCTACAGATTTTCATAAAAACACATAGGTTCAAAGATAGTGATTTGGTTCATAAGACTACTTACTTTTTTCTCATATTTGTATTCTTATTGTACTGAAACAATCGTGTGGAATAAGCATAAATAGTCATATTAATTTAAAAGAAGTTAAAATTACATGGAATTTTTGTAAAATATGTACTCTAGGGTATTTGTTATCTTGTGAAATTTACACACATACAGAAACAAGTTTATAACATGTTTTCTTAGAGCTTGAACCTTCTTTAGAATTTTATAATGTTCCTATGATACAAAAAATATAATTAAAATATATTTTAATCGGATTTATTTCTGTTGCCATCTTCAATGTTTAAAATACTAATAAGTACAATTATAAGAAAAATCCTTCGCAATGTTCTTTACTTTCATGAACTAAAAACTCGTGTATAATTCAGCTCCTCATATGTTTTCTTAATTTATTTTTAAAAAAAGTATAGGGAAAAAATTAACAAAAATAGATTAGTGCCAATAGTACCCAAAACTTTGATCCAAAAGAAAAAAAAAAAGGTTTTAGAGGAGGTTTAGAGGATCTTGAAAGATAATTAGAGACGGCCGGGGAGACACAATGGGCATTGAGGGGAACTTTTATGGATCACGGGGAGACCGGTTCATGTGGCAATCGTAAAATCTTCAACCTAAAGTGTACACACATAGCGAGTCAACGAGTTGAGAATTCTCATTTTTTTCTTTACCTAAAAATTCTCAAATGGAATTAAGTTTTTATAATGTATGTCTAAGTTTTTAAAAAATATCTGTAGTATTTAAATTCAAATTATATATTAAAACATTGAGGATAATTTACTGTTTCATTTTTGTTATTTTAATCAATACTTTCAGGGATTTTTTAAAAATGATTATTTTGTTATGTGTCAAAAAATAAGAAAAAAAAAAGTTCAAAATTTAAAATCTTTTAAAATTTCGGACACTTCTAAACATGAATAATTTTTAAGCTTCTGTATTACATTATTTGCAAAAAAATTTATATGTATTGTTAAAAAAAAACCCTATTTAAATCTTTTAGTTTTTCATAATTTTAAAGCCAGATATTCAGGGCATCTTACATGGAGTCCCTTGTTTTGTATTGTTCAGCTAACAAATTATATTTGAATTTTGAATGTCTGAACATTAATTTCATTCAAAGAGAATTTTAACTTCAAGTTTATATTTTTTAACTTGAATCTTCAAATAAAGAGTATTTAAAAGCATCTGGATAAATTTACAGTAACATTTGCGCATATAAATAAATATAAAGATCCTTTTTAAATTCAAGTTAAAAAAATATATATTTATGCATAATCCCTCATCATTCATGTTCCATTAGTGGTTGACTGAAGAAAAGGTTATTACAATTTGGATATTTTTATAATCTTAACCATGCAAAACTAGGAATTTTGTATTAGCTTCACTAAAATTCTGCATTGGCATTTCGAAAAAGATGTTTATGCGTGTCTCACATACTCAGTTGAAAAACATATATTTACCATACATACTAATAATTCTTTGGATATTTAAAATTATCATTAGATTAATTTTTAATATATATATATATATATTCGACTTCTAATAGTTTTTCAAGTATTCCTTATATTTCATATAATTTAATTAAGTGAGGGGATATTAAAGTCACACTCTCTCTCTTCTCTACTCAACTACCTGAGGGCTTTTGGCGAAGGACCTGTGGCCGGGGTATCAGGTGCTCAAGGTATAGAATCATGGTTACCATGTCTCGAGTTCGAGCCCAGTGCCACAAAAGACCCACCGTGTAGGGCAGCGATGCACGTTAAATCTATCGAGAGCTGAATAGTCCTCTCGTTGGTGTGGTGTGGTAGTTAGGAGAGGTGGGTGACAGCTCAGGTATCGCCCTCGTCATTTGACCATTTTTCAAAATTACGAGGTCCATCACTAAAAGCCCTCTTGTAGCTGAACAGTGCGACGTTAATATTCACTCACTGGGCGACGGACCTCGTAATTTTAAACCATGGTCAAGTGACAAGGATGACGCTTCCGCATCACTACCTTACACGGCGGATCTTCAGTGGTGCTGGGGTCGAACTCATGACACGTCAGCTACGAATCCGTTACTTTGACCATTAGGCTACCGCGGCCTCATAATGTGGTTGAAAACTGCATGTTATGAGTAAAAATATGCTTAAACATTTGATGAACTTATAATAGATTTTTGCATAGAAGATAGATGTGTGATTTGCTAAAATGACAATATGTAAAAGTTATGAGAATATCGATGACAATTTTTGAAAAATTCAATTTAAGTTTCAGTTTGAAACTTATTGGCTTTTTTCGCATTTAATATTAAATAGTCGCGATAACAAATTAATGGTTTAACGCATTCATTAATTATAAAAAATAAAGGTATAAATGACATTGTTGGGAATAATATATTTTTATAGTTTTGAGTTGAGACTTCTTTTGCAGGAGTGTAGACTATTAAATGGCTGATGTAGAAGTTAGAAAACTAATATTTAAAATATATGGAAAACAATATCTGCAACTCCATGATCTTGACGAGCAGAAGACGGCATTTTTACTTAGTAGGGCAGAGTAAGCATAAGGTAAGAGCTTGTGGAGTAAACAACCAGGCCTCTGCAGTTTTGGCAGGTAATGAACTCCCATTTGTTGCTTTCAGTAAGGAATATAAAAATAACAAATACAAAAATAAGTCATGTAAAATTTTATATATTTTAATAACAATGAATTGTGAACTTAATTTCCAATTCATTGTCACGAGTTGGCAGTAACTACGGTACTCTATTGACGTACTTCTTATATATATACATATTTATAAAAGAAGTACGGTTGATAGAGTACCAATAATTTTGACGCAATTTTATATTTCGTTCTCGTAAACTTTACTCCTTTTAAAACATGTAATGACAAAATACTCTCCTTTTGTATATTTATAAAATTTTAAAAATATAATGGTTATCTTACCCAACATTTTAAATTAGGGGCGGCTTTTGATTGATTGAATATTAACGTCGCACTGTTCAGCTACACGAGGGCTTTTGGCGACGGACCACGTAGTTTTGAACCATGGTCAAGTGACGTGGACGACACCTGAGCTGGCACCCCCCTCTCCTAACTACCACACCACACCAACGGGAGGACGTTTCAGCTCTCGACAGATTTAACGTGCATCGCTGCCCTACACGGCGGGTCTTTAGTGGTAAAATTAGGGGCGGCAACTGTGTAGTTAAGACGTGCCAAACCAATGTGTCAGTATCATTCAGCGTGTGCCACATAGTAGGAATCTTTTGAAATCCCTCGATTCTTACGATAATATTTGCAGATTTATAAAAATATAGGTAAATAATTTAGATTTACAGTTTTATTTTATATTAAATATGGATCAATAAAATACATTTATTAACATAAAAATAAACAATATAAAATGTTACTATTTCTTCAACAAAGATAAAAAAAAATTAAAAATGTATGTTTCCAACATATTTACTTAAATAAGAAATAGACAAAGTGAAATATAAATGATTCCCTTCATTACAGTTAAATAAAAATTGTAATGCGAATTAACTCTTTCATGACTCTTCTTTCATATCGCAAAACCAGGGGTATAATGCATGACACGATTCTGAGCATTCAGTTGTTAAACAATTTCTTTGCGGAGTCGAAATATTTTTCATTTTAGGGAAGAATTTTTTACTTTGATATGCCGAATCATAAGTGGAAAGCAGAGTACATGCAATTTTCTTTTTTCAACAATTAAATCCCCTAGTAATACACTCAATTATATACAAAATAGCTGTAAATTTATCCTTAAAATTATCTTTCAGATTATTTTGTAGTTCCATAAATGTCTATAACTCAGAAGATGTTTGTCAAATAAGGTCTATTATCAACTTCCATCCATTCATGAATTGACAAATTTGTAGAGTAGTGCTGAGTGCCACTAAGAATTGTACCAAGTGCCACAGGTCCATAGATTGCAGACACGTTTTAAATGTTCTTATTAACTAACCATCTCCTATTCAAACACAATTTATATGATAAAAAAGGGTTTTCATTCATTTTGTAGGGAATTGTATTAGATTCAACCATAAGTAATTTTGTGTTTCAAATAAATTACGTTGTTTCGGGGATCCCCTTAGAGCAAAATGAAAGGAATTTGACATACTTATAGTAAGTTTCTCTAAAAGGGGAAACGTTCACTTTCAAAATACACTGCGTAAAGTGGTTTTAGGTGTACGAAGTTATATTCACTATTATTCCTAAAATAAATTTTGATATTTTGGTTTTTCGTTAAGTTTTGAAGTTATTTCTTTAAATATACTTCTCCATTACATTTCTTTCAAACTTGCTATTTTCTTTTGCGGCCACGGTAGCCTGATGGTCATGGTTATGAACTCGTGTCTAGTGTTCGAACCCTGGTACCACAAAAGTTTAGCGTTGAAGAGGATCTGATGCACGTTAAACACGTCGAGATCAAAAGTCCTCACGTTGGTGTGATGTGGAAGTTTGGAAGGGGAGTTATCAGCTCAGGTATCGTCCTCGTCACTTAACCGCGGTTCAAAATTACGTAGTCGTTCGTCAGTAGCCACCGTGTGGACTTAGAATGCAATATAAACCCTGGACGTGTGCACTTGAGTTAATTCGAGTACGCTAAACATTTCCAAATATGCACATTGGACATAATTCTAACGAGGTCGCATTTTATGCTGCTGTAAGTTTCTCACTCAAATATCAGCTAGCGCCGTATGCACTCGTGATATTTGACTGTTGTTTCTTATATTTACGATTTAGTCGTTAAACATCAAAAACTCGTTTTCAATGTATAGACTGTAATGTTGGACTGTGTGTGTGTGTGTGCAGTGCCGTGTTTCGAAAAATATCACACTGTGACATTTCTGTAAACGACATGTATGTGTCTTTCTCATACTTCTTTGATATTTTTTGCTATTTATACCTGTTAAAATTATTTTTTATAAAAGGTTTTTTGTAACTAATTGTAAATTGAATAAAACCTTTTCTTACAATTATATGTATTTGAGGATGAAATCTGATTTACTTTTTTCAAGAAATTTTTAGTAAATTTCATTTTCTTAGCCAACTTATTTCTTTTAAAACATGCATATTTGTGTATTATATAATTAAATTTCTAACTATCTAAAATTATGTCTGGCTTTTTTCTTCATTAAAATCTTTCAGGATTTTACAAATTATCTTGCCATTATTCATTATGTACTTAATAAGGAAAAATATATCTAAATATAAATAATTTCTGTCCTAATAAACATATAATTGTTTTTAGCTACAGTTTGGAAAATGCATTGAAATTTGTATCGGGACAGGATTTTAACATATTATGAATGTGTTTTTTACTGCCACTATGTTATATATTTATCTTTCATTCTTTTTACAATATGAGTAGAAGTCGTAAACAGTTTGTCACAGTAAAATTAATTTTTGTTTTATGTTCAAATTATACTATTATATTGATTCTGAAAATAATAGGTTAGTTTGACAAGCCATTATTTCACAATTTTAAAGCATTGAACAGTTTTGAAATTTTTAAAACTTTTCTAAAATGTTAAATTATTAAACATATTTAATTATTGTAAGTGATTAATATTTCTTAGATTATTTGAAACCAAAAGTATAAAATTTAAAATATATCTCTTTGTTGAATTTTAATAATTTTTTTTATGGCTAAACCTGGAAAAAACCCAACTTTTTTTAAATATTAACATTAAGATATTTTTAAAAAATAACTAGGGCTCTCAGACCTAAATCCATATGAACTTTTATAGAACATATGTAAGGGAACATTTACAAGATATTTCAAGACTCTATCTTGAACAGGAAAAACGCCTTAGGGATTAGAAAACACTCTCATCTTCAAAATTAAAAATCTGAGAAAAACATATTTAAAATTTGTAAAGGCATAAAAAAAATTCAATTGCCTGTAAAGCTTTAATTTTTCAATCTATTACTATCCAACTTATGCTCTACATGAAAATTCTACTTGAAATAAATATGACTGAAATATCTTTTTTAATTCAAAATATTCTAAGACATAACTTTGTAACAACTGTTAATTTGATCAATTATGCACTTTTATTAGAACCTTATATATTCACAAGAGTTTTAATTGCTTAATATTTGTATAGAAATTAGTAGTTATACAAACATAATCCAGAAATCACCAAGTTTGTAAACAATATCTATTTTTTTTCTCAGTTCCCCATCGTGGCAGTTAAGCAAGTTTAAGTTTTTGTTGCATGACTTTAAAATACTGCAGTGTAGTACTACAATAGATTTATTACAATGTAGTTTGTGGTACATCAGGGAAATATTTAGTTCATTCTGCAACATTTGTATTCTGTAGTCTAATTGTAATATTACCTGAAAAAAGCTGCATTTTAGATTTACCATTTCCAGTCATATTCCATCCCTTTCAAGTATTATTTATCACAGTAGCCTGCGTACATTTTGGTCATGGCATTTTTCAAAAGGAAAAAAAAAATAATGAAAACAAAGTAAAGAGCTTTTAAATTAAATAAACTATGTGTCAAAAAATGTATTGGTCTTTAAATCAATCTTAATTAAGTAAATGTGAGAAAACTCAAAAACTTAAAAACATGAGGAAACAGAAATGATTTTAGAAACTAAAATTGTAGTTAATTGCCGTTTCACACGAAGTATTGGATTGTGTTAAAAATATTTTAATTAATTCAATCTAGGAATGCAAAAATGCTTTAAATTGAAACCGAATTTAAAATCAAAACTCAGAAAATTAAAATTTCTTAAAACCTAATTGGTTTTTAGATCAGAAATTGAGCAAGTTTTCCAAATATATGAAATATATATTTGCAATAAATTGGGTGAACTTTCTGTTGGCCGAGAAATGTAGAAAATGTCCATTTCACAATCCTCGCCCTATGCCAAAACTGTGAATGAGAAACCTCCCGTTTCGAAGAACACAGAGGCCGAAAAGCAATAAAATCATCCCCTGCAAAACCAATTCAGTACCTCTTGCGGCTTTAACAGGGGAAGGCATTAAACTGCCGTGCATTTTTGAAGCAGTTCGCAAAATTTATCGGAGTATTTTTGGCTTAGCTAGCTTTGAAAAAGTAGACCGCTTTCGAAGTGAAATTAAATTATCAGTTTAACCAGTCAGAGGGTTAAGTATGTTTGAAATTGTTATTATCTCATAATACGAGAATTTCTTCTGTATATCTTTTAGTTTAATAGAGAATTCCTCACTGTCTGTCGAAAAAGTAAAACCACGAAAGTTACGCAATCTTTTACGATTGAATTCTTCCTCATCATATATTAGATTGTAGAGTAATTTTACTTTCTCTGTTTTAAAGTTCTTTAATGCAATGCCTATAGGTTTTATATCATTTAAAATCATTTTCAAAAGAATGCACGAACCTTTAATGTTGCTGTAGTTACAGGTAGAATATCTTAGTAATCCGTCTTTTATTCCTTAAGTTTATCGTTGATACCACGTACATCGTTTATCGCTCATTGTTTATCGTTTATCCCACTTCTGAGTTATGGGGCGCTGGTCAGGAATGACACTTCATTTATGATTAAATATAGATTTAATTATTTGTACTTATTTACATGCACATGAAAAGAAAAAAATAAAACAAACCATATAAAATTTCTTAAAAACTTAAAACTACACTTAAAAAGAAAAAAAAAATTAAAACAAAAACATATAAAATTTCAAAACATTAAAAAAAAAAGAAAAAATCAGGAACAAAAAGAAAAGGAAAAAATAAAAAATGCTAATGAAATATTTAACTTTAAACGTGCATCAATTGACACAGCTGAAATCCAATGCAATGAGAGGCTGAAGTATTTTTAATTGAATACGCCAGGAAAACTCCAATATAAACATGGATTTTGCAGCAGAAAACTACAACAAAGTGTTGATAATGATGGAGTATCTTTGCAATTCACAATTCGATTAGCATTAGTAATTGTTATCAACAAAGTTAAGGGCCTATCTTTAAAACAGAAAGGCTTATATCTAGACACAGACAGCTTTTCACATGGACAATTATTTGTTATCTGTGTACTTAAATATTAGCATCTTCACAGTCAAATTACCGCCATGCAAATTACATTTTCCCTCCATTTCTTTTTTCATAAAAAAATGTTAGAAACTTTATTGTTTAGATATTAAGGTACGATACACATGGCACCAATTCTGTTACAGTGATGCTAATACATAATTACTGTTGTGTGTTACAGAGCAGCAGTCACCAATTGATGATGCGTGAAACATTTTCGATAGTATGCAGAAAAATTGGGAAATTATTTATACTTTTATGAAGGATCAGTTTAAAAAAAAGATGAACAACAAAATAACATATTATGGAACATGAATTATTCTTCACTAAAAGATTTTAGTTACCGAAATAACTAAACAAAAAAAAACCAAATTCCTGAGGTTAACGATTTTTGGTAACCTCAACCAATTTTTGGAAAATTGTAGGCAAAACACTTCAGTCTGTTAATTGTTGCTTTTCATGAAGCTTATTTTCAGGGCATAGAAGATTAAATAAAGACGTAAATATAGCTATAGTTCTCCACCACATAGAGATCAATCCTATTAGTGAAATGCTAATTATAAAGTTATACTTTAAGTGGTTCATGAAATGTTGAAAAATGGCAACTACTCCTCTAAAGTAGGCACAGCAGATAATTTCTGTATATATACAGCCAATGAAGTAACACAAAATGTCTACTCATAAGCATTGCAAAATGAACACTTTGACCTCAAGAAGAGTCATTTTAAATTTGTTTTCAAACTTGGCACCTCTTCTATGGAGACAATGCAAATAATTTTAGATTCATAACATGACAAAAAACCCATAATAACTTGGGAGTATTCTGTTAAAAATTACAAATGAAATCTGTTTAGAAAAGTTTTGTTAATGTATATTTTCACATTTTTTTAATTAAAAAAATCATACGTCAAGTGCAAGTGGTTGAAGATATTAGAAATGAATGATTTCTCTTTTCTTTCTTTTTAACCAGACTGAGCCACAGAAAAGCGTGATTGGGTACAGCTAGCTATAACAAACTTAAATTATAAAAAGCTATCAAAAACCAATTTACAATAAATTATCATTTTGATAAAATCACCAAAAAAAGTTGCAAACAAAGGTACTTGGATACTGTCACAACTATATCAACCATGATTTTGATCGCATCATACACGGTGAATTGACAATTGAGAGCTAATGTTGCCAATATGGTTGTGATAATACATAAATATCAAAACAAACACAAAATATACATCAGAAAATCTTAATTTTCCCATTTATATTTCACAGTGACACCTAATAAAGTTTTGAAATTACACAAAATAGATATTTTGTGAGTCTAATGTTATTTCGCCCCAACTATTAAAAACTACAATAACTATTCCGTGGAAAAACTCCTTACCAAGTACAAAAAAAGTATTACTATTGTGCACAAACAGGCATAGAATGTTCTTCCCTTATTGAATGCATATTGCAGTATTTGGCAATGTCTTTTGATTTTAGGTAAATGGCCGACTAAAGAAAAAAATATAAGTATAAAAAAATTACATATTAATTTAATTTAGATTCATTGGAGAAAGATAAAATACCGTAAAGTCCGGCATATAACGCACACCCATACTTTCAAGCTGCAAGTTTTAAATTTTAGGTATATTCGCTATATAACGTGCACCCCTTTTTTACGAAGAAACCTGAAATGTACAAATGCAATGCTGTTATGTTTAGAAGCGATTTATTTAACGTGTTTATCTAAGCAATTGCAAAAATAGTATACTTTTAGAACTACCACCTTTTAAGTTCAATAAGAATGTCATGCCTTTTAAATAAATAGTATTTAGAAGTTTACTTTTTTCAATCTCATTTATTTATTAATTTTTAAAGCCCTCATTTTTATACCTGGCGTATAACTCACAACCATAAATTTCGTTCCAATTTTTTGTGTTCGAAGTGCATGTTATACGCATGATATTACGGTAGGTGGAAGATTTTAATCGGTATGCTACTCACTAAACACATACATAGTGTACAGAATTAAATTTAGTATTCTGTATATAAAAATTATCCAAAGTAAATATCCTACCCTTAAAAATAAATTGAAAAATGATATACAATACTAACAGTAATTGACATAAAAAGAGCTGAAATATCTTTATCAACGCAAAAGTATAATTTGAACAAAAAATTACAATCTTATGACCACCTGCTTCCTCAACATGTATTTGAGCCCTCTGTCGGTTTTGCTCATTCACTGATGCCTACTCTAATTTTATCAGCATTTATCAATCTCACTGTGTTTGCTTGGCCAATATGATGACCTAAGTTCGAGTTTCTGCTATACAATTTTATGTACTCAAGCCGATTGACTGTAGTTAAAGTGAAGTTTTAAACAAAAACATATGAAATTAAAAAACAGCTCAGAGTGGGCCTTGTATCCGAATTCCTTTGTGGCCCTTTTTCAGATATGAGCACCATGTAAGTGGAATTGTAATAACATTCGTTGGGGCTCCTGCATCATTGATACAGCTGTAGCTCTACGTCCCTGACAAAAGCAAACCATAATAACTTCAAGTATTTTTTTTAACAAATTACTAATGGAATCTGTTTAAGAAGGTTATAATCTTATTAAGCAATGAAAAAAATAAGGTGCAATATTTTGATGACTCAAAATCAGAAAATTTTAGTTTTAACATTTGTATTTCAATACTAACATCAAATGAAAGCTACTTACGTATTATCGCAACTTATTGGCGATATTGTATAAAGCGAAGCACGATTGCCAATTCCGTGCGTACAACATCTGCGAAAATGGAATGGTCGACTTTGCGAGTTATCATTAAAGTTGGCGACTGTTGCGATAACACGTAAGAATCAAATGAAGTTTTAAAAGTTGTCTAAAAAACATTCTTATTAAAAACTCCGTCGATTAATTTCGTCAAATTAAAATATCTCCAAGTGGGAAAAAAATATTGTTTCCAAACATTGAATGTTATATCGTGGCATTTGGCTACGTCTTTTTATTTCAGGTAAATGGTTGACTGAAACTATTTGGTAGAAAAATTAGTAGCGTACAGAAGTTAATTATGTTAGGTTCATTTTCGCTTAATAAAGAGAAATAAATTTAGCTTAAAATTACAGAAAAAACACTATGAAGAATTTAAGCAAATACGTAAACATCCCGCGATAATGTTATCTGACTGTTGCCAAACCTTCAAAACAAACTTTGAGTTCTTGAAAGAATAATTTTTAAAAAATGTTTTATTCGAAAAATATAATCCCAATTACTTATCAAAGGACAAAAAATAGATAAATATGACAATCCAAAAAGATAACCATATAAGAGTTATACAATAATTTGGAAAAATTTAAGCGTAAAGTTTAAATTTTCGCATTCAGAGCGAATCGTGACATCGAATGACGTCATAACACCAAAAAATCACTTTAAAATTAAATTTTACAAAATTTAGAGAGAGTTTCGAAATAAAAAGTACATAAGATCCTGACCGGAGTTAAATGCAACGTTCTGTCAATATTTCAGATTAATCCATGCAGAACTTTTTGAGTTATGCGAGCATACACAAAACAACACAACATTTATATATATATATATATACACAGCTGGACAATTGCTAAGGACGGATCACAAATTGCTATGTAGCATAACATTAAGCGAGACATGAGGCCTAGTAGGATAAAATATAGTAGCCACACTGTTCAAACATTAGAATAAAGAATATTTATTGTTCTGGAAAGTACAAAAGCTGTGAAACATCTGAAAGAAAAAAAAATGTTCATTTGATCTGCGTACGGAGAAATGGAACAATGCATCTAAAAGTCAGCAGGCACCTTAAAGAAAGGTATCAGTACGGGATATGTCCACCGTGGAGTGGGATGCAACATTCCACACGTCGTACCATGCTGTGCACAACATTATCCAGCAGCTGTTGAGACAATTTATCCCATTCCTCTGTGAGTGCACGGATGAGGGTGTTCTTGTTTGTCGGAGGATAGTTTCGACCAGCAACTTGCCTCCCCAAAGCATCCCACACATTTTCAATGGGGTTTAGATCTGGAGAACGCGCTGGCCATACGAGACGTTGAATACCCTCGCTGTCTAGACAATCCTGAACAGCGAGTGTTCGATGACATGTTGCGTTGTCATCCATAAAAACAAATTTATCACCGACAGCACCACGGAAAAGACGAACATGAGGAAGTAGAACTTCATCAATGTATTGTTGGCCCGTCATAGTCCCATTCGCAACCACATGTAGGCGCGTGCGGCTATTGATCACGATGCCGGCCCACATCATGATACTGCATGTCGGATATCGGTCCCTTTCCTGGATATTTTCTGGACGATAAGCAGTACCAGTCTCGCGCCAGATCAGTTGGCGTCTACAATCCGATGACAGACTGAACCTACTCTCATCTGAGAATTATACGCATTCCCAGTCCTGTTCAGTCCAATTGTGATGCTCACGACACCATTGCAAACGGGCAGTATGGTGCTGTCTGGTCAATGGGACACACACAACAGGTCTGCGGGCGTATAGTCCTCCTCCTCCCCTCAAACGTCTGGCAACAGTTTTTCGGGAGATCTGCTTTCCTGAGGCAGCAAGAAACTGATTTTCCACCTGCTGAGCTGTGTTGCACCTGTTCCTTTTTGCTGATAGGACGATATATCTGTCTTCTGCAGGCGTCGTACTTCTAATACGACCTCCCCCGTGCCGTCTACTACACATTCCAGTAGTTTTAAATGACTTCCACAGCCGTGAAACAACGCTGTGAGCGATGTCGAACTCCCTGGCAACATCTGTTATTTTTCGCCATTTTATCGATCTTTCCAATAATTCGGCCACGCATAAAATCATCTATGTGATATCGGGAAGACATGCCAAAAATTTTAAGTTCGTCTATTAAATCTTTCCTGTAAAACTTTGACTTGAAACAACAACTGTCCACACGCGTCAAAACCTTTAAAGCTTTTATGAACGCTATCACGTTATGAACAGACGTGGGAAAGAAATTTGCATACTCATACTTCTTCTTACTAATATCTCGCACTTATTGTAATTTTCCACATTTTGCTTCCTTTCATTTTGTGGTTGCTATGGATGATAGTGTTATCCGTCCTTAGCAATTGTCCAGCAGTATATATATATATATGTATAAATATATATATATATATATATATATATATATAATATGAATATATATTTTAAAATATAATTTGATACATATCTTATATTTGTTTTTAATAATATATAAATTTTCAAGTCATAAATGATTGAATAATAACTTTTAACGAATCATATTCCGTTACTTAATAGCCGCTTTGTCCGATTATTTTCTTACTTTTTGAGGTACATTAGATCTGATTCAAACTATTCATTTTAATCTTTAATACCAAATTTACGTCTTAATTTGCCATTCGTATCATTGAAACCCATAAACCAATCCTTCGCGAATTTATTTTTAACATTTCTCATTCTCTCTTTACTGTGTATCTATCTCTTTACTTTAAAAAACTATTCAATCGCTCTCAATAGATTATGATTTGAGAGATCATCTGATTTGAAGTACGTTAAAGTGAAAACAACCCAAGCTACTTAATTTTGATGAATGAGCATTAGAAAATGCTTGCAAATTGAAGATTTAGTGAAAGTGGTTTTGGAAGTTAACATTCATAAGAAAATGGGAAGACATGGTAGCTATAATTATGAAAAAAGTGCTAATTGATTTATGCATATGATTTTTACTTAAAGGTATTTGTATTCGATTTAGAGATTAAATGTAATTTTTAAAGTTGTGATATGATTTTAAGGGCATCCTTTAAGCATTTTTTCCATCAATATTACTAATGCACCTTGTGAATAATGCATTTATTCTTTAATTTTTTTTAAATTTTTGATAATCTATATTCCTAATCTAAAATAGTTATACATATCTACACATTTTTTTACAAAAATGTAAAATTTCGCTATGTTTCAAAGGAATAAAAATATTTTTATGTAAAAATAATTTATGTATATTGATATAAATCTGTTTCCCACAATATTTTAATTAATATGTATATATTGGACGTTTTTTAATGTTTGTGTGTGTGTGTGTGGAAATTGTTGGTTTTTGTATACTTTTTGACTTCCAGGCTATTCGTTCTTGTTACATAATAAACTTTAAACTACGCCTTAAAATTTGAAATACATTAGTTACGTTTTAAAACATCGTAGAGTATAAAGATAATAGAATTTAAATTATTATTTGGTTTTAAATTGAACTTATGGGAAGATTAAATGGTATCGTGATTTCAAAGCTTATGATTAAAAAAAATGTTTGTTTGAATGCCTCTTTTTTAATTTATGACGAATAAACTTTGTTAAGAATTTCAAATAAAATTAAAGAAAAATTTAAAGCTATATCAGTAAAAAATATCTGCTATCTTTTTTAAAAAAATATTTCAATTAATTCTGGAACAATTATGTCCAAAATATTGCTAAAAATGGGAAAGAAAATAAACCAAAAAAATATAGTTTGTCTTGTCTAGACTTTTGTGTGGTTATATTTAAAAATTATGCAATGTATATTTTTAGACTAATAATAATTTTTCATTGGAGAAGCATGTTTTGAATGGTTTCCTTGTTCTACAAAACAGTTTAACATAATGATATTAAAACGTATTTCACACATCTACATGAGGATACTAAGCAGATGAATGCATTGTAACACTTTAAGGAATATCATTTTGTTTTTATTTCATTGCATATTTTAATAATTCCCGTTTTGGATTATTAAAATCTTGTTTGGAATTTATTTTTTATTCAAAACTGAATACCATGAGAATATCTTATTTATTTTTTGTTAGATGTCTTAGTTACAATTTAAAACTCACAATTGTCATTAAATATTGAAATCAATTCTAATCGATGAGTTAATAATAATTGTATGATATTAAAGTATAGTAAATAGTATGATATTTTGAATTAAAATTGGTTCTTTATTAATCTTCATACTGTCGTTAAGCTATGCTATTTTATTATTTATATCCTTAAGTATAGTGAAATATAATAAAATAAAACAATTTAACTAAATAAAAATTAATTTTACAGAGAATTTGCCTTGCTAATTAGGGATAACTAACTACATGATAAAAAATTAACATTATTAGTACTAATTTTGTATGTATTAATTACTGTATAATATTATATTATTGATAGTTATTTGAGTAATTATATCGAATCATATAATACAATCAAGACAAAAAGAGTAAGCTCACTATTATTATCATACCACTGAATATTTCATTCAAAACAAACTCATATTTGTTTTCCGTAAATGATCGGTCGTTACATCAAATGCAAAATTATATTTTGTTAAGATTAAAGGCATTAAAACTAAAAAGTATTAAAGAAATAAAATCGCTAATGCATTCCTTCCATGCAAATTTAAGACTATATATTGCAGAAGAAAGAATGGCTTCAAAAATTAGGAAGATGAATAGTTAAAGTACAGAATAAAAACTGTAATGTAAGAAAACTTAAATATTCAAAATAATATACAGATTATTTTTTTGTTTCTGTGAAGGAAACAAATGTATAAGTAGTAGACATCTTTAATTAATATCTAAGCTATCTCACTTTCCCATCAACAAATAAACACTTAAATTCATAAATTTAAAGTTGGATGACGTCAATTTTTTTGGCTTTAACCTATTTAGATATTCTCAAAAATTACTAAATTTTCCGAAGTATGTTGGTGTCTCGTAAATGGTATTCCAACCAAAGATTGTTTTTGAAAATTTGAACATGTTTGAAAAATTAAAACGTAAAAATCATTTGCCTTCATTTTCAAACTAAATACCCAAAAGTGTTTTAGACTTTTATTTATTTCATTTACATATTCAATAATTTGCTAGTGATTGTAAATATAGCATAATATGTCTTCACACGAACAAGCATTTGCGCGCACACGCATACACATACATTTCTCAATTTACTCAACATATGACACTAAGTTTTTATAACGATTTCTCTCTTAAATGCTCTGAGTTATTTGCAGTTACAAGATAATTTAGAAAGGTAGACATTCTTTGAATTTACAAAGTTTTTCACTCTTTCTGGATAAATAGCTAACGTCACAAATTTCCTTTTTATTTTTACTGTCGAACATAAATAAAATGGTACAAACTAGTAATCAATAATGACAAAACATCAGTTGGTGGCCTTTTATGACTTCTTAAGTGTGCTTTCATGTTCAAGATAAAACATATATTGCAATTTTGATTCATTATGACATTTTCTAACTTACATAAAAATGAATTTTTTAAGGTATGTGACTACTTTTGGAGCACTTTTTTTGAAATATATAAATTTTCAACCAAAAAAACCTTTTTTTATTTGAAATAGGGATTGTAACTAGGAATACAAGTACAATTTCCGCAAAATTAAAAATAATTTTGGAGATATTGGGAATTTTGAGTGAAATTTTAGTGAAAAATTGCAGTTACGGTAAGGCTTGTATTGAAAATTCGAATTAATATATTTCAATAATATCTATACAGTACATAAATAACATCATTATCTGTGTTTAGAGCTATCAGATTTGTAATACTTTTGGAAGTTTTTGAAATATGTCATTTTTTATGCAAGAACTCAGTTTTTTACAAAAAAACTAATGTCATTTTCTCACAAAAAGTGCAATAAAATATATAAATATATACACAGAGATTAAATTATAGTCTAGACAGGAGATAAAACTAAATAAAACATTTTTCGAAAATTTTAAATCAATATCTTAAAAAGAAATGTTGTAGTGAACTTTATCGTGAAGCAAGGAATTGAAAAACATAGTTCCTCAGAAAAGGCATATTATTTAAAGATTTTATACAGTATAAAAAATATTCCACTAATTGTACATTTTTTAAACTCACCATATTTTTATAGGTCAAAATCTTTTTTGATTCATTCTTAACTAATTTGGACTTTTCTTTAACATTTTGATGTTTTCTGAAGAGTTTTATAGACTATAGCAACAGTCGTTTTTAGTGAAATTTCGATGAAAAATAGCAGTTACGCAAAATTCTAATAAATGTATTCAAATAATATTTATACAGTACGTGTATAACACCTTTATATGTGTGAGAAATTAAAAGATTTGTAATACTTTTGAAAGTTTTTTAAATATGCCAAATTTTATGCAAAAACATAATTTTTTAAGAAATTAATGCATTTTTTTCATAAAAAAGCAATAAACTACATTAATATAAACACAGAGATTAGATTTTGATTCATAACACAGATAGAACTAAATAAAACATGTTTTGAAAATTTCAATTCAATAACATAAAATTATTTTGTGTAGGGATCTACTCCCGGTTTTGTAAACTCCATTTCCGGTTTATTAATTGTGCTATAACTTTGCTTCTAGATATCGTAGAAATAAAAATAGAGTGTTTTTCTAATATTAAATATATGGGTTAGAAAATAAAAACATAAAAGAAGTTTCGAAAATTTTCACCAAAACGGCGAATTTTGGGTAGTAACATATCTTAAAGCAATGGTTTGTGTGTGTGTGATGAGAGAGAGAGTGTAATTATTTCCATTAAAAGTAACTGGGTACCATCCTTACACTTTTCTGTATTTTAATATTTTAAATTTGATTTTAATTATACT
This sequence comes from Trichonephila clavipes, assembly GCA_019973935.1. NCBI lineage: Eukaryota > Metazoa > Arthropoda > Arachnida > Araneae > Nephilidae > Trichonephila > Trichonephila clavipes. The sequence goes on along the minus strand of BMAU01018018.1, from coordinate 493,024 downwards.
TACTAATTTTATAAACGGGAAAGTTTGTATGGAGAGATGTTGGTTACTCTTTCAAGCAAAAACAACTGAATGTATTTTAATGAAACTTTACAATAATATAGCTTATACATCGGAAAAACACATAGGTTATACTTTATAAAGATATTGTATGAAGTGTTCAAAATATAACAATAATTATCAAGAGAGTAGAAAAAAATTCAGCCATCTGTAAAGAAGCCCGCGACTGCATATATCTATCTTTTATGTGTGAATCGCTATGCCAGGTGGCAGGAACTGCGAAAGCTTGAATAGGTGAAGTGCAAGGCGGATTACAATTTTAACATAAAATAAATACAACAAAAAGTAACATTAACGTATTACACTTTGTGACAAATCAATACGGAACTTTATCACTAACCTTCTGAGACGTCTTTTTTAGGGAAATTTAATTTCGTACCTATTTCCAATCAACTCCAAAAAAAGGACAGGGATTCCTTATTATGCCGATTAGATAAAGTATTTAAGTCAAACGGAATTGTAAAGTGAGAGACAGTAGGAGAGAGAGATTGAAGCAGGAAGTTATAATAGTGAAGTTAGAGATTTATTATTGAAGATTTCTAAGTGGATAAATTAGGCACAGGAAGAGCTGTGATTCAGTGTGGTAAATATTGATTTATAATTAAAGTCTCATTAAAGTTTTATATTAGAAGTGAGATTAAAGTTAAATGTTCAGTAGGAACATTATTGGATATAATTCTGGGATCTCTTATTGCGGTAATCTCTGCGTGATCGATACTATAATTGTTAATTAATTGGATCATTAAATATTTAAGTTAATATAAAGGAAAGTTCCTTTTAAACCTCATAAAGCTATTTTGATTTATTTGTTATTAAAATTCTTCGATTCTATTTGGGAAAGATAACTAAATATAAAGAAAGTTATTTATAAAAATGGCTACTGGTTCTTTTTTGACTCAAAATTATTCTCGTTCTCAAAGTGAGATCCAAGGGGATCTTCACAACTTCCAGATTTTAATTATTTATGGTATTTTAAGCGTTCATTACACAAAATTTGTAGCAATGTGCTACTTTTGCTGAGCAGAGATCAGTTTAGGAAGGTGTTTTCAAAAATCGACCCACACGAGAGATACGTGGAGTTATAGATAAAAAAATCCTTTTTATTAGCTATTAGATCCACAGCTAAGATATTCAAAAAGCTTTGTTTTATTTAATTTGCAATTCACGTAAGATTAACTTATTAAAAACTTCTTTATCCTTCAATCTCTGTATTGTTTAATTTTTCAATTTACCCGTGCGAAGAACGGGTATAACAGCAAGTATTTAATAAAGGCCATTATTAAGTAATAATTCCATAGAAAAGAAATCAAACTTATTGCAAAATGTTTGTAAAATTAAAATTTTTTATGTTATTTTAAACAGTTTTTAAATCCTTAAGGCTTTTTTAAATATGCATATTCTCTCTCCAATTTTTCAAAGTACCTTATAATAGTCTACATAAAACTGTTCATGAGATGATTTATGTTGTTACTTGTTAATTGTACATTATTTGTTTGGTTGGGAAACATACAAAATTTCTCATAAAAGCAATAGTTTTAAATTAGAAATTTCTTCCAAAAATTAATACATATCTTAGAGCTAATTCCATGCACAGTTTTACAAAACATACATTTTAGAGCATTTGTAAAAAATTCGCACCCCTACTTCAATTATAAAAAACAAACTTAGGGTTTTTAAAGATAGTATATGATCACAGATTAAACATGGTGAAATATCAGTTTGAAGTTTTCATTCCATGAATAGCATTATGTAAGATTCTCATCGAATAGTCTGAAACTTTTTTGAAATGTTAATTTGCTTATTTAAAACTGCTTACCATAAGACATTGAAAAAAATGTAGAACAATTAAACAGTATACTGGCATAATGAACATATAGAAGAAAACAAATGAAGTAGAAATATTTTATAAACATTTACGTTAATAATTATTAAAAAAATAAATACCGACAACTCAGAGCTAATTCCATGCTCAGTTTTACAACTTAAATAATGCCCAACATGTACAAAATATGTTTATGGCTTTATTTATTTTTTGTGATTTTAAAATCCTTCGTACGTTGAATATTGAACCCAAATGAAAGCAAAATAAAATAACTATTTATAGGTAAAATATACCAAAATCAAAGAATTTCATCTGTCCATTTGTAATATATATATATATCTCCAAATAAATCCAAATAAATATCTTAAAATATTTTAATGATAACCGTGTTGAGTTTCACATGCATGTGATATATATATATATATATATATATATATATATATATATATATATATATATATATATATATATATATATATATATATATATATATCACCGGAAACAAATATATAAAAATGGGAGAGTTTTGCTATTCTGGCAAATTAGAGTTTTAATTATCAGAGTTATTAAAATGAGATTTAGTATTTATGTCTTGGGAGAATCCGTTTTCAAGTTTAATTTTGTTCATAATAATATCACAAAAAGTACTTACAACTTTTAATTTTTGAGCAAAGCCATTTACTCTTCAATAAACAATGCCCAAACTAAAATTTTTGCATGAATTGCACAGTTCTTTATTGAAAAGAATTGTTACTGAATATATAATTCTACATAAGTGCTAGTTTTATTTTGTGTTCCATATTCCCTTAAAAGTGATAACGAACAAAATATCACAAGAATTTGGATAAAATATTGCATTGCATCAGATCTTCATATATCTACCTGAGTGTTTTAATATATTTCTCCAAAATGTTCAAATTCAATCGAAATATTTCCTTTTTAGTACTAATTTTTAATACTAAAGATGATTTTTGTGCAATATGGAACATCAGTTTTTATTGAAAACGGTTTCTGTTTGATATATTCTTCTAACTAGTCAGAAATTTAAAGCGAGAGCTAAAATATCATTATACGTATAGAAATGGGAAGTTATATTGAATCAGGCTTGAAAATAAATTTTAGGAAGCAGAGAATATGTAAATATTTTTTTTGGAATAAGTTGCTAAACTATCTAAAAAGATACGGAAAACAATATTGTAAATGTTCGCTAGATGCAATTCCCCAACAAATTTTTCACCAAACTTAAAATATTGTCAAAATGGATATGCCAGCTATATTTTATTTCTACCTAAATCTCAATTGACTAATAAAGGCGATTGAATTGTATCATTAAAACCTTATGCGTATGATATTTTAATTCTTTCAGAGAATAATATACTACACTGTTCAACATAATTGAATTTCTGGCATGTAAATGTTATTGATATATTATGTAAGGACATCATGTACAATAATGTATTCACATTACCATAAGACAATGTCAGTTTGCGTTTCGGTAGAAATGATAGTTAATGAAACGAGTGGATTAAAACCATGCCCCACATATAGTTTGTCTCCTTTTAAACAGAAGAGATACAGAAACTGTAAGAATTAATAAACGGCGAGACCCCGATGTGTTGATAACATTAACTCGCTAAACATTGTTTGGACATCAGGTCTAATGCAATGAGGTTGAGTTCATTTCTTTAATTAAATGCTGTCGTCTCGGCAGAAGTTTCCTTCGACGTTATTCACACAGCATCACTGTTTCTCTTCTGCAGATAATAGATTTTAAAAACTAAATTCTTTGAAGGTATGAAATGTTATTAAGAAATGATAAATTGTATATTTTATCTGAATAACTCAGTGAACACAATTTTTTTTAAAGGGATGTTGAAATTTAATTACGTAATTACGTTGAAAAGCACTGTGCTTTTTTAATATTTTAAGGAATCAAAATCGAAATAAGGAATTCATTTAATCGTACTACACTGCTGGACAATTGCTAAGGACGGATCACAAATTGCTATGTAGCATAACATAAAGCGACACATGAGGCCTAGTAGGATAAAATATAGATGCCACACTGTTCAGACATTAGAATAAAGAATATTTATTGTTCTGGAAAGTACAAAAGCTGTGAAACATCTGAAAGAAAAAAATGTTCATTTGATTTGCGTACGGAGAAATGGAACAATGCATCTAAAAGTCAGCAGGCACCTTAAAGAAAGGTATCAGTACGGGATATGTCCACCGTGGAGTGTGATGTAACATTCCACACGTCGTACCATACTTTGCACAACATTATCCAGCAGCTGTTGAGGCAATTTATCCCATTCCTCTGTGAGTGCACGAATGAGGGTGTTTTTGTTTGTCGGAGGATAGTTTCGACCAGCAACTTGCCTCCCAAAAGCATCCCACACATTTTCAATGGGGTTTAGATCTGGAGAATGCGCTGGCCATACGAGACGTTGAATACCATCGCTGTCTAGACAATACTGAACAGCGAGTGTTCGATGACATGTTGCGTTGTCGTCCATAAAAACAAATTTATCACCGACAGCACCACGGAAAACACGAACATGAGGAAGTAGAAATTCATCAATGTATCGTTGGCCCGTCATAGTCCCATTCGCAACCACATGTAGGCGCGTGCGGCCAATGATCATGATGCCGGCCCACACCATGATACTGCATGTTGGATATCGGTCATTTTCCTGGATATTTTCTGGACGATAAGCAGTACCACTTGCGCCAGATCAGTTGGCGTCTACAATCCGATGACAGACTGAACCTACTCTCATCTGAGAATAGTACGAATGTCCAGTCCTGTTCAGTCCAATTGTGATGCTCACGACACCATTGCAAACTGGCAATACGGTGCTGTCTGGTCAATGGGACACACACAACAGGTTTGCGTGCGTATAGTCCTTCTCCCCACAAACGTCTGGCAACAGTTTTTCGGGAGATCTGCTTCCCTGAGGCAGCAAGAAACTGATTTGCCACCTGCTGAGCTGTGGTGCGCCTGTTCCTTTTTGCTGATAGGACGATATATCTGTCTTCTGCAGGCGTCGTACTTCTAACACGACCTCCCCCGTGCCGTCTACTACACATTCCAGTAGTTTTAAATGACTTCCACAGCCGTGAAACAACGCTGTGAGCGATGTTGAACTCCCTGGTAACATCTGTTATTTTTCGCCCTTCTTCGATATTTCCAATAATTCGGCCACGCATAAAATCATGTATGTGATGTTGGGAAGACATGCCAAAAATTTTAAGTTCGTCTATTAAATCTTTCCTGTAAAACTTTGATTTGAAACAACAACTGTCCACACGCGTCAAAGCCTTTAAAGCTCTTATGAACGCTATCACGTGATGAACAGACGTGGAAAAAAATTTCCATACTCATACTTCTTCTTACTAATATCCCGCACTTATTCTAATTTTCCACATTTTGCTTCCTTTCATTTTGTGGTTGCTATGGATGATAGTGTTATCTGCCCTTAGCAATTGTCCAGCAGTTTATATTAAACTTTGCTTGAAATCAACAACAATGCGTTTTCTTTATATATTGTCATTTTTTATTGTCTAATACAACAAAAAGAACCTGCAATAAAATTCTTGCTTAAAAATTGAAAATTATATATATATATATATATATTCTCAATTATTTATATTCAACAAAACATCGATTATGTCATTAATAATTTTTATTTCTAATACGCGTAGGCGGAATTTTATCATATTATTATTAACTACTGCAAAACTGATGACTAAACATAATGCATTATTTCATATTTTCAAATGAATTGCTAGAAATACATTTCCAATTTCCCTTGGTCTTCGTCTAATATAATACAGATTTCAAGGAGAATTCCAGAAGTGTTTCATTAAAATTGATTTGCAGAAAAACTCATTAGTATCGATGACGTTAGGATTGCAAGTCGAAAAGATCGTAAATAGATTGGGAGGTGTTCTTTACCTCATAAAGGATACTAATTATGGTTCAGATAGTTCCGCCATATTAGCAACTGTTGTTGGATGATTCGAGTTCAATTCCTCTTCCATTTTCATTGAAGTAGACTTTCTCAGATAAACTGTTCGATCAGATTCCTGACATAGCAATATCGCGGCTGCAGCAAATAGTTTCTCTTGTCCTTCAACAAGACCAAATGATGTCAAGGGGATGTCTCGTTTTATGCCAGTACCACCAAATGTTAACAATTGTCGTTGATTAAGAATGTCCAGACCTCTCCACGGGTTTTTACAAGACAATAGTTTAGTTGTATTAGAAATTTAAAAGAAAATGTGCTATAAATCGCGATTGTGTATTGATCACGCGCATGACTAATATATATCCCGTATGTGATTTAAATGGGTAAAGCTTTTTGCGCCAGTCCCCTTTTTCCTGTTTTTTCTTATTTTTTATATCTTGTATTTACGTGTGTGTTTCTTAATTTTGAAAGTTTTGCTATTCTTTTTGTGATTGATTACTCAAATAATCCTATACATAAAAAACAAAAAGTTATGGCATGGAACAGATGCAGGTTGTTTGATAGAAGAGTTCAACTAGGTATGCAAATAATTCGGAATGCGCAGGGTTTCCGAGCATGGAAAATATAATGTAAATAATAAACGTGTGGATATATTTTAAAAAATTAATTATTTCCTGTTATTGAGGAATGTGATTATAGTGGAACTTTCATCATTATATAAGAAATATGCTCTTATAGGGATGCAAGTCGAGAGTTACAGGAGATAGACGAGCTTCACGTGAGTGTATGATACTGGATTTTAAAGGAATGATCTACTGTATATCCGCTGAGAAAAACAGAAAGCATGTGTATACGATAAATGGCTGTGACAAAAAATTCGCAGGAAAATATAATGCATCGCATTAAAGAAACGTGCTTGAGTACTCATAAGGCAGTCCGCATCCGTAGACATATAAGTCATCTGCCAAGACGAGAAGACTACACACCGCTTACATCCAGCAGTTGATCCAATGTAGCATGTTATATATGCTTCCATTTAAATCCGAACCTTTATCCGCTATCAGCTTGGATTCTAGAGTCTTGTTAAGAAACGTGTAATTGAAAAAACAAATTACTACAAACTTGTTGCAGAGTCATGTTCTTCGACAAAGCATGCTTCTTTTAAAACTTAGTCAATCGCGTCAAGGGAATCGAGTGTCAAAACGATAAATGTTCAAGTTTGAAAGCAAGATTTAAGGCTCATATCCAGCGACAATGTGGCATCGTAGCGTTGGGTTCAATATTACGATAATGGTTCATAGCTGATCAAAACTAGTTATAAGAAGGAGAGTATAAAATAAAAGATGTGATGTGTGTCCAGTGTTTTTCTTAAAACATATCTAATACATGCATATTACTCGATCATACAAGGTATTCATTATTTTTGCAAAATACTCAGCTTCTTCACTGTTCACGTGTGGCTCCCAAATTGTCATCAATTCAACACATCTGGGACGCGTTTGGTTTTCGTTCACTTATATCGCAATCGCTTTACTTAGTGAGTGAATTGTGATTAAATAATTAAGATCGAATGGTTTTCTATCCTGTAAATTACAACCCAGTCGCTCCCTTACTGTTCCACGCAGGATTGTTGCTTGTATCGTCACTCATGGTGCATCTTCAATGCATAACATTTGCAAGTATCAATGCATTGGTTGACCACACTCCTCATTGTCACTTTATGATCACGCACACATACACACACATATTTTTGATTGAGTTGTAGCTGTAGTTTGGAGGAGTGAGAGCTCTTAGTCCTTTCGAATCTTCATCTCCATTCAGGACATTTTGGATGACATTAAAACGATTTCAAAATACCCTTTTTAAAAAGTAATATTTGAAATTAAAAAAAATAAATAACATAAAAAGAGAAATAACTTTGATATGAATAAATTTACAAATACAAATGAAATAGATATAAAAATTGATGGAGAAAAAAATTTTGACTTATTTTCTTATCTTATTTTTATTTATTTATTTATTCTTATTTATTTATGTATTTTTATTTGTTTATTTACTTACTTTTATTTATTAATGTTTTTATTTGTTTATTTACTTATTGTTATTTATTTTTTATTTTTATTTATTTAACTTTTTTACATTGATAGGAGTGGGAGAATAGTTGCCTCTCCAACCCGTTTACAGCAAAGAATTACAAGTTAAAGAGAGAAAATGTATAGATGTAAACAGTTAAAATGAGTTGGCATCGAATGGAGCTTCTGTGGATGGCCGATCAGAGAAGTCAGCAGTTTTTGCATTTAATTTTAGGTGAGAAGCTCGATCAACTTTTGAGTAGCAAATAGAAATAAATTAAGAATTTAAAAAATATAGGTATTAAAGAGAGCATAAATAGGAAATAAAGTTAAACAGTATCAATGAGGATTCATTTGGACTTGAGGAAATTAAGTTCAGAAGTATTTTTCGATGCTAGTGATCGATTTATTGTCAGAGTTGTCAATTTTATTAAAGAAGTTTTTAACATTTATCCTGATCGTTTCTCTTTGAAAGAGTGAATATTACAGTTTAGAGCACAAGACCGAAATCTGTAATAATTCTTAAAAGTTGTGTTTCTACGTTTATAAACTTTCATCACTTTCAACACATATGCTAGTCGTTTTTTATCTTTATTGTCAAGTAGTGTATAATTAATTAAAAAAACGTAATTTCATATATAAATATAAATACATCAATATCACATTCTAATGATTAAGGTCAATGTATCTTTAAATTAGTGAGCTTCAAATGTTTGAAAGTTATCATACATTTTAATGTAAAATATCGATCGATTAAATGAGTATAAACAGAAATACTGAATGAGACATAATATATAATATTTCCTTTAAATTCCTTCTTTCTCATCTTTAGAGAGATTTACAAATAAGTGTTGTTCCATTATTAAGCTATTGATAGTTATTTTCAAAAGTAACTTAGCTATAGCCAAATACTTTCAGCACTGATTAGACCGGTACACTTGCTTATAAAGCTATGCAAAATTAAGGAATGATAGGTTTCTTTTGCGCAAATTATTTTTACAGTGTACAGGATTATAAACTAAGAAATGATGAAATTTTGTATTAAAAATTTATTTCGAACGATCACATGCGAATTAATACATTCCACGATAATCAGTTCAAAAAGGATAATTTCCTAGATAATTAAATCTTGAATTAATTAGATTTAGTTTGTATTCAATTATATTTATCAAAGTTGACTAGGTTTGTAAAAAGAATATGTAATCCGATTGAAATTTGTCAAGACAAATATTTGTCACAAGTATTCGAATAAAGTTACTGGGATATCTTAACTTTATCATTTAATTTTGAGAAAAGATAGATTTTATTTCTACGCACTAAGTACTTTGTTAAAAAAAATACTAAAAGTAGTGAAACAGATTTGCATTTATATGATGAACTTAAACTTGAAACTGTTTAAACAGATAATAATTGATTAAACTCGTGACCTTTACAATAGTTCATAGTGTGATTGAGATGTTTTAGAATTCCATTTTCATAATGAATGGTCAAAGAGTACAATACGCATGCATTAACATTAGTTGGACGATAAAAAATAAAGGTACTGGCTAATACGTATTTTTGCTATCCAATTCCTTGAAAGTGTTTAAAATTGTATGATACCATAATAACACTAAATGATCTTTAATTAGTACAAAACATCAACTTAGAATAAACAAATATTTATAAGTAAGTAATAATAATTTTTAGTATTTTTTAATTAATTAATTTGTAATTTATGTATTGATTAATGTATTAGTTTTTGTTATTTTTTTTCAATTTTATTCATGAAACTATTGAAGCAAATCTTCAAAAGCTGTTGAACTTCTAGAGGGTATTTTTTGCTTGGGTTAAGCATAAATACAATTCTCCACATTTATACGAAGTTTCAGATACTCAAAAGTTAAACATGCAGTTAACGGATACATTCATCTACCTCCTTTTACAGAATAATGAACATTTTTAATCGTGATGAAAAATCAGTTTTGTTGAAAAAAAATAATGTGGTTCGATAATGAGTTCAAATATTTCAAAATACTGTAAAAAATCTGTATAAATACACCCATCCACCTACAGTGAGCGTATGTGTAAGTGTTTACCCATTATATGTATGAATATTACAATCGAATTAGTGAAATGCTTTCCGTGTTCCTTAAAATATTTTTTTTTATTTTGTGGGTAGCAAAAAATTGAATATTTACAACATTAAAATTGGTTTCCATTTGTTTCATAAAACCAAATTCTAATTTTAGCATATAAACTAATATTTAATTTACTTCGATGATCAAAGTAAAAAATGAAAGAAAAAATCATTAAAACATTCCTTTCTTTTCACAATTTAAAAGTAACATGTAGAGACAATTTCTAAATAACTTTTTAGTTATAACTTTATTTTTCTTTTGATTTCATTAATTTTAATGAAAGCTAAAGTTTTTAAGGAAATAATAATCCTGCATTCAATTTTTCCAAGACGAATTTGCAAAGAATCCTTACGGAGAGCTTTAATATTAGTACTTTTAAACTTTCTGAGATGTATGGTTCGTAGTATTATATATAGAACCTCAGGTTTGAAATTCACTTCAGTCAGCATTTTTACAAACCCTTTTACCTTTCGAATTTACAAATGTACAGACTCAGCTTTAAATATTTTGTGAAGAGCGCTTCCTTTGTTCCCATTGATGTTAACTGAAAGATGGAGTTAATGAAGTCAGGCACCATTTACTTCCCCACTTTCCTACCCAGCCAGGAATTTATTATTTTCTCGATTATTTGAAGGGGTATTGCGACATCAAAGTCGAACAGAATAGTTTGAAATTGATATGTTTAAATAATTATTTCATGTTTTAGTAAGTATATTGTTTTAATTTGATTTATTTGTGTAGTAGATACCGAATTTCAAGTTAAACTTATTTTTAAATAATACTGAAAATAAGTATTTCTCTATGTTTGAATTATGCAGTGACTAAAATGATAGGTATTCCCTTATTTTTTATTATTCATCATATTACTTATTAATAAGTGTATAAAAATATAACTTGCACAATCATGAATAAATTACTAATGGTCCATAATTTTATTTTGCAACATATTTAATGTGATTTTCTATATTTTTTGTTATTAAAAATGAGGCCGCTGCATAGCAATGCTCAGTAAAACTGACTAATTATAAATATAAGTAATTTTAAAAGATAAGGTTTTTATATTTTTGAAAATTCAAGCATTTAAGTAATTTCTGTCGTATGTAAATATAGAAATTACAAAAATTATACGCATTTAGTTAATTAAATATCAATTAAACACAGATTTGTTTAAAACGTTTATTATTGTGGAAAATACTGACTTAAAAATATTTTCTTTATTTTCAAAAAGTTTTCAGGTTGTTATTAATATTTATAAAAATATTTCACGATAATAATAATTGAAAGATATTTGAAAAAAACAGATTTTTGTAAATATAAAAATGTGTGTATTTCAAGAATGAATCTTTTCTGTGTAGCAAAAGTTTAACGTTTTGAAAACGTTCTCTGCACAAATAATCACGATTCATCCCCTCCTAAAATGTCATTTGAAATTCATAAACACTGTCCAAAGACGATTACAAAAGTTTGTTTAATATTGTTTTAATAAATCTTTCTTAAAAACTCTTGTAACATCTTATGTAAGAAAACATGGTAGCAAAAAGACAAATATTTATATATATAAATAATATAATTCCCATTAATTTAATATTAAACATGTTTTTAATTTGTAATGGCCATGACCATTAGAACTCGCGCGTAAATAACAACAAGCTACCTGTTTAGTGGGAATATTTTAAACAATATATTTCCACCAAAAAACCAGCTCCTTTTGATGGAGGTCATGTTGTACTTCCACTTGTATAAATACCGAGATTCTGGAAAATCCGCCCTTTTTGCTTGTTTGCCTTTATCTTCGTCAATATTTAACGCGTGTGGATATTACTCTGTGGGTTTTATATGCTAAATGTTATGTTTAAGGTGACTTGGTACCCTAAAAATCACAAACCTATCGTTTTTTTTTTTTTTTATTTTCATTTAATCTTATTCTTTGCATTATTATCTTTCGATTGATATATCACTTGTGCATGTCGGAAAGTTAGAAGTTGACTAAAACTTCATTTGAAAACAAATTAGGTAATTCAGCCACACCCCCTTTTTAGAAAAAAAAGCTACAAAATGCTTTATGATAAAAAAAAATCTATTTTAGAAATAGAAATAATAACTATAAAAAAGAATGTGTAGTATTAAAAGCAGAATATTTCCGAGGCAATACAATAATGTAATTTTTCTTCCTTGTGAAATGTGAGCATGTAAAATTTTTAAATTAAGGCATTTTATATTAATAATTTTATAATTTCAGTTCTTCTTCCTGATGTATTTTTCATACAAATGTAATACTTTAATATTATAAAAAGAAAAACAGCTAAAATTTCTGTCGTGACAGAAAAAATTTTTTTTTAACATTTTTCTTGAATTTAGTACTCTCTAAAAGTTGATCATTTATAAAAATGTGTGGATTGAAAACATATGAAAATGCAATTATTTTAAAGAAAAACGTATAACTAATATCTTAAAGTGGTATTTTAAGTTTAATTAAGCTTATAATAATTATTTTTTCAGAATTATAAACTTTAAACCTGTTTTTCAAAGTTTGTGTTTTTCGAAACCTTAGTGCATTTAAAATGCTACTCCTTCGACAATTATTTACCAATCACTTCCATTTTTTTCTTGCGTGTTGAAAATAAAGCATGTAATAAGATTAGGGATCCGTTTTGCTATAAACTGAATACTTTTTTTAAAAAAAAAAATGTAAGACATGTTGGCTTTTTCGTCGATTTTTAGCCTGTATATGAACATTTTATTTTTTTTTTCTCGAAAACGAATGAAGTTATTCTAAAATCGATCCCTAAAGTTGTTTAGATCATCCATAAGAGTATTATAAAAAATTTCAGGTCAAAAAATTAATTTTTACAAAAGGAGTAGGATTTTAAAATTTTCCCAATTTTCTTCAAAAAATTAAAATTTTTAAAATTGTGTGAATAATATATGACAATTTTCATCTGGTAACATTTTCTTGAATAGAAACATTGTATAAAATGCTAAAATATAATTTTTAAATACGTAAATAAAGAAGTTTGCTCAAAGGGTGCCAAGTCTTCTTAAGATGTTACGATGTGTATGTTCGTGCGTGCATCCATGTTCAAAAACAGAATGAATTATCTATGAAGGACTACCTCGTCAGTAACCTCTCAAGATTACGTTAAACATCTAAGATATGATGAACGTTCAAGGATTCCTTACATTCGCCAACCGTTAAAGTATAATATATATATATATATATATATATATATATATATATATATATATGTGTGTGTGTGTGTGTGTGTGTGTGTGTAGCGTTGGCCGGTTCTGGTGTGTTTGCATTTTTGGTACAGGGTTTCGGGAAACATCTTCAGAATGAATATTCATCTTTTATTTTATACACATAATATAAGCATACAATCACATTGGTACTTCATAGCTAAACAGGGACAAACACGCACACAGACTCTAGCATCACAGCGTAAAGCAAAATGCGACATGACATTCACTTTGATACCGGTAGTGAAGATCACGTGACTCCTTTGTAACACAATATAAGGTTGGCTAGAGCGAATAGGAATGAGATTTTCTGTTGAACGTTTTCTATTCGATTATGATTAAGATTAGTGTGTTAGTTTTGAACCAAAGAATTAAAAGTTATTTAAAGCTTATTAAAATAGATAACTAAAAGGATACTAGAGGGGTTTTTACATATATATAATTTGCTTCAATGTCTAACATATTTGCTTATTCTTAAAGCGTAAAATTATAATTTGGGAATGAAATTGTAGTACATAAGCATTTAAAACATTTAGTCTTAATAGCATTATTATATTCGCAAAAATTGACAGTTGATTTATTTTTTGCTATATATTTAATCAGAAATGCGTAGCAGAAGAATATATTAATAAGACGAAGTCTTCAAATATTTTTATTTTATATATATTGCAGTTTCTTTTATGAAAATCTCGATTACATATCATACACTTAAATTTAGTGTAACCTTAATGAATTAAACAATCAACTAAATATAATATTTCACTAATTAAAGGTAATAAAGTGTAATGAAGCTTAGAGAGAAAGAAATATTAATAAAATATTCACTGCCTCACAAGAAGACTGCAATATGTTTACATAAATCAAGTGACAATTTTTCCCTGATTTAATTCAATTACTAAATGTATAAAAAATTTTAACAATAATTTAAAAATTCTCCCATTTTTGAATGATTTTTCCCCCATCATTTCCTTTCCTTTTACAAAGCAAAAATATTTCAACATATTATACTGAGAAATCATTTCATTGACTATCTAACTGTTCTTGTCATATCAAATGGAATATTTGATTGGCAAAATAAAAAACAAAATTATTAATTCAATATTTTGAATACGTCATAAAGATCTGTAAAAAAGTTTAAATTTTTGTGGTATTTTTATAAAACAAAACTTTTAAACTTTGTAATCATTCAAAAAGAATGTAGTTGCTTATTTATATAGAAAAAAATATTGAATATATATATATATGTGTGTGTGTAATATAGTTAGAATATAACATTTTTTTTATTTTTAATATAATGATTGAATTTCGAATGGTCTTCTGGACAGTTTCTAAAAAAGAAAAATAAGTGAGAAGCATAGAGACTAAACTATCTCCCGCTGTGAACGCTATGGAGGCTTGGTGTGATACTAATAATATGGTGGTGAACTTATATAAATCATATTGATTGGCTTTCTCATTTATGCATCAAACTTTTGATTTTCCGCTGACCTATAAAAGTACCCAAATCCATATTTGCGTTAAATTTAAACACCTAAGAGTAACGTTTGACTAACAAGACGGTGATGAAGAGACTTCAGGGGGAAGTCGCTCATATTATTTGATTTAGCTCAGCAGATATGTAGATAATCAACAACAACATGAACTAAAGAGTTGGTTTGAATGCAGAAAAATTAGAGTACTAAATATTACTCTTTGGGGAAGATGAAAGGAATTACATGTTTCTTGAAGAAATTGATGACCGTGTAATCACACTTTATAAAAAGAGCAGTTTATGTTTTATTTTATATTTACTATTTGTACATTCGCGTATTCCCTTAAATCCTTTCTATATACTATTTACCATCCAAGGATGTTCCTTAACTAATAGGTTCCACATATGCAGATAAACACTACAGAACAATGTTTACAAGACACAGACCAGCATACATGACTCACGATCGATGTGAAATAACTAAAGATTGAAAACAATATAACCACAAAAAATGCCTAATACTTTGTCTTATTTTAATAATAACAAGAATAATTCTGGACTAATCTCAAAGATGATAACGATTAAATCCTTTAAGAGGACTTGAGTGAACAAGGACATCGTATACTTTGAAAAAATCGCTTTTCAATTTTAGTTCTACTTCTTCTTTTTTCTGAATCTAAAAATGTATACTTATATGTTTGTTGATAAAATAGCTCTAAAATATGAAAAATAAAAATGTAAACAAATGACCACGCCCTTTTTGACACACCCCTTTGAACATTAAATATGTAGTTTCTCTTGTGTTTGATCTATATAAACGTTCTATATAGTGAACAAATATCTTTTACTATGTAATGTCTATTTTTTTAAAAAAATAAATTTATACGTGCAAAAAAAAATCAAGATTTTCATAATTTTAAGGTTTTATGATTATTTTAAAGAAATTATGAAATTAATTTGTTAAAAAACTTGTTCATTATGTTTGATATGTTGCTGTATATATATGTGTAATTTTTTTTTTGTATATTCAAAGCATATTTTTGTAAGAAATTGTACCTATACATGAAAATATGTATTCCAAATCTCGAAAATTATGCTCATGGTTACTAAAACAAAGGGAAAAAATCATATGAATTTAAAATTACTTTTGTAACTATAGAAAATGATTAAGGATTATTATTAGTCAAATAAAAATATGCAAGCTAATACTAATGAAGTGTATAATATGTGAAAATATTGTTTTTTTTAGTTTTTTTTTCACTTTTTCTCAAAAGCATATTTTTTTGCATTTAGGTACATTTAAAAAAAAAACTATTGCACTATATGATTCCAGATTTTTTATACTTCTATACATGATTCTTATGTATATAGTGAACCTATTTTTTCTATTAAGATAGTGCCTAATTTTTTAAAAATAGTGTTTTATGCATAAAAAAAACCAGAAAAAAATTCAAATTTCAAAGTTTCATAATTTTTTTAAAGAAGCTATGCTAAAATTCTACAAAAAAAATGAGTTCACTGTATTTTATGTATTTTTTATATATGTGTAAAAATATTTTGCATAAAATAAGGATACTTTTTTAAAAAATGGTACCTTAATACAAGTATATATTACCAGTTCTCAAAAATTATGTATTATTTAAATTAAGTAGTAAAAAAAAACTTTTAGAGTAAAAAGTTATTTTTGAAGTTCTACAGAATAATTAAATTATTTTTATTAAGAACATAAAAAATCTAAGCTCTATTGGAAATTGTAAATGATATATGTCTCATAAACAAAGGGTCTTAATTTTGGCATTTTACTCTTTCGAGCATGTCCTGGTTCCCTTGATCTTACACTTTACGTAAGACTTTAAGACTAAGTTTATACAAAAAATTAAAAGGAAAAACATAAAAAGCATAATCAACTATCATATTGATACTCTAAAAGGAGCCTCACTGAAAGCTTAACTTTAAAATTTAAGAATTCCCTTGAAGAAAAATGATGATTTATAATAAAAATGAGCCGGAAACCCGTTGAACAAAAACATATCAGTATATGGCTCAGAAACATAGGAGATAAGTATAGGATTTCAAATACTTTCAATTTTGCTTACACCAAAGCAATTACTCTAAATACACAAACTAGAATTTTGCCATCGCAGCAGAAATAGACGCAAGCCAGTGCTTTTTTACATCAATTTATGCACAAGTAAAAAAAATAATGCTTATATTCTCTTGTTCAACAAAAATGACACTTTTGCACATTCTGCACTAAAGAAAAGACCTAGCTACTATTGCTAAATTTAATAATGCCGATATATATTTTTTTTTAAAAAAAATTCCGGTATGAAAAGTGACAGAGGAAAAAACAATTTAAATTCCATTTTAAATGTCTCTAAGGGGGAGCGCAAAAATTATTAAAATAAGGAAGACATATTTAGAGAGAGTTCTTTAAACACTACTTAAAACATTTCCATGAAATCAGTTTTCATTAGTAACTTATTTTAAGGAAATAATCATTTATGTTTCTTAAAGATTTGAATTTAAAGCTAACATTCAAACTTTAAGAATTGTATTTCAAAAAACATATCTCCTCAAATATGATATGATAAATTCAAAATATGTATTTCAAAGCATTAAAAAGTTTTGCTTGGAATTCCAATATACTTGGCATTTTTCATTCGACAAATTTCAAAACCTGGCTCATATTTGAAGGACTCATTTAGAAAAGGAAGATCCAGGGCTCTTCCGATGGACTTGTGTACTTTAAAAGCGGCACCTGCGTGGTTTGACCTTTATGCGGGTGATAAAGTCTTTCTATACTATTTCCTGTTCTGCCATTGCTCATCTTTTGGACTGCTGGGGCATTTCCTTGGGACAGGTGTTTTGTGAGCAGGATGTGGTTTTGCACATTCTTTTGCGGTAAGGTCAAATGGACTTGGGTCAGGACTTCCTTCTCCAAGGGGATTTGATACTGCATCAACAGCAGAAAATGAAATATGAAGCAATATTTCAGAAGTACAAGTCATTTTAAACGAAAATTTGGATATAGAAAATGAAATACATCTAATAAAAATAATAAACTTTCTTAAAATTTCATTTGTGTCCAATCCAAAATATGAGTTCGGAAAAAATTCTAAATTACTTTCTATTCAGTCACATAAACCTTGATTAAAAGATTCTGCTGATGTCCGTAATTATCATTGTATATCTTTCTTTGAAATCAAAGAGCAAATTTAATTATTTTCGAATTGTGAGAAGTATAATAAATTGTTCTTTTCTTTATGTGTAATATTGCTTAAATGTTGCCTGGAATTAAACTAGAATTCTAGTTTTATTCCAGAGAAAATATAGAAAAATTTATTGATTTCTAAAGAAACGTGAGTGTGTATTAAATGAGTAACTTTTTTGATATTTCTGTAGATTTGGATTTATGTTTTGGAGGCTAATTATTTTAAACTGGCACTTGATTCCTTCATTTATTGACAGTTTTTAATGTAGAAGGTATTTTTAACGTCATCATGCATTTCATGCTTGTATTTCATATTTAGCATATTACTTTACAGAAAAAATTACCGAATGTCGTTTTACACATCAACATAAATTTACGAATTTATATCCAATTAAAAATGCACATGTAGGTTCTTCCAAATGCATTGTCCATGATGGTTTATACCATACATCAGAGTTGCAATACTCTAGAAAAAAATTAGACTATAGAAATCACAACAAAGGAGAAAAATTAAATAAACTCCGCAAGAGGGAATTTTTCAAGACAGAGTTTAAGGTATCCGAATAGGTTAAAAAGATGTTTTTAGGTGATAGTACCATATGGAAAAAAAGAAATATTGATGATATAGAGGAAGAAAAAGGAATAATACACAAAACTGGAGAATCTTAAGTTGTTTTTCCTGTATTTATCAAACTTATAAAAATATTTCTTAAATTTGATTTGAAGAATGAAACGGGCATGATAATTTGCTCACGAAAATATTGCATCAGCAAAAAAATCCATTGAAATTCAATGAAACTTGTAGTGCTATTGCAGCAAGATCTTTAGAATGTAATAAACTGCTGGTCTTAAGATAGTTGCATTTAACCCTATCGCAGCATAGTGTTATGTGTGTTACGTCTGTGGTTGCCAGTAAATATAACGGGATGCGCAGCGAAAGGGTAAATTATGTTTTGCTACCATTTTTAGCTTAGAACATGCAGATATTTTGATGAAAAAATCCTTAACTTAAAATCTGAATTCTTAAAATCATTTATGTGTTAAAATATTTTGTTTATGTTACGGTTTGTGACAGTTCAGATGGAGGTCAAGAAGTATATCAATAGAGAATTATAAAATTGCATTATATACAACGTGTTTTTATTTATGGCGTTTTTCTTAACGTAGAACGTTTTGCTAAAAATTTATAAAAATAATATTTTTTTCCCCAAACAAGGGTCCATACATGTTATTTGTTTAATTATTTTTACCTTTAAACTTATTATGCTCTCTCTCTCTCTCTCTCTTTAAACTAAATAATAAAATTCTTCTCAAAATCAATTTTCGAAAACTTGTTTTCCAAACCTAATCGGATACCTTAAAATCTCAGCAATGAATTTTTTTTTTCTCTAGAAGAATGTATTTATAATCCAATTAAGAAATGAGTTCAGTGAAATTCAGGTTTATTTTTTTACATTTGGGGATGAAGGAAAAAAATAGCATCGAATTGCTATAAAACTTAATTTATTCTGATTTGAAATTCTGCCCAAGTTGGCGATGAAGGAAAGTTTGTACTAAAATAATATATAACCATACATTATACGACTATAGGAAATGCATTACTTCTGCCATTTATTTATTTTCTCATAAGATCGTCAGCAAGCATTTTCAAAATCCCCAGCTTCAGTAAAAAAAAACCACTTTCATTGTTTTAATAAAGTAAGAGTCAAAATATAATTTTAATCATAATCAAAAAAGATCATCTTTGAAAATTAATGTCTCGTATACAAACTCGTTTTAAATTATGATGGGAGAGGCAGTAAGAAGTTAAAGAAGCTAAAGATAAATTCGAAGTGAATTTAATAATGAAAGAAAAAATTATATACGTATATGTCAATCAAATATTAGTAACTTTTCAATTAACTAATCATTTTTGAAGAATAAAATCTTTTTTTTTGTTCGAAGAAAAAGCTAAGTGTAAAAACGTCCTGAGTATTTTTTACAATTTTATAAGGAATAACTCTTAAATTTATAAAATATTAAATACATTTTATTAAAAGAATTACAATAAAATTTTCACCCATTAAAATAATTATTTATCTGAGTTTTTCTAGATAAGAAAAATATTTTTTTCTCCTAAAAATAAGGATTATCACATTTTCCTATCCTTATTTAAAGCATTAGTATCACAATTTTTACGAGAATTGACAGAAATGAGAAAAATACTTTTAAGGCTCGAAGTCTAAATATTTGATAAATATTGAAAATTGTATAACGATTTCTATGTGTGTGTGTGTGTCTAATACAATTATAAGTTCCAAATTATATACGAATGAAGTTATTTCAAATAATGTTCTCCTAGATACGCTTTACGCCATTTGGTCAATTGGCTTACGAAGCGATTCTCCATCCCATATCAGACAGTATTTTGGTGCCTGACGAAAGTGCCAGTCCTGTGTGGATAGGAAACTATCTGATTATTGGTACGAACGTGGAAAGAGGGAGTGGCAAAGTGGTCGAGAAAGTGAAGTGTGAGAATGTTCTTTTACACTATACGTATATATATTTATCCTTTATTTATATATTTATTTTTATCCAAAATATATATATGCTTGTATGTTCAACAATATTTTTAAGTTAAATTATAAAATGAATATATATATATATATATGCATATATATAATACGATTTTTACGTTTACAAGATTTTCCAAAAGAAAAACTTGGGAAAAAACATTTTAATTTCATTTCATAAATGTTTTAACATTGTAAACATTTTCCTGTATGAATGTTTATCTTTAAGGATTTTATGTTATGCAAGTATTCAATTATATATATATGGGGGCGCTTCTAAGGAAATGGCTGGCCCACATAATATGATTAATTATAGATTTAATAACTCGAAACTATTTACAATATATATATATATATATATATATATTGTAAATATATATATATATATATATATATATATATATATATTGTAAATATATATATATATATATATATATATATATATTGCCGCACGCATAAGTCCCGATACCAAGTCCCGATAGCCGAGTTGGCAGAGCGTTGGACTGAACTTCCTCAGGTCTCGGGTTCGAATCCCGGCCCCGGCAGATTTATCCAAAGACTGGAATTTTGTTCTCGTTTTTAATGTATTGTTTCTCTAGGTTCTAGATGAATCCAGATCATTCTTTAGAGTGCATACTGGGTATTTCTCGAATATTCCGAAGTGTATAAAAGCAGAGTTCATCGCCAGTTGGGCATGTTCTCAGTCCAGTGTTGTATCGAGCTCCCAGCGTTAGAATAAATCTAATTATTTGTTTAATTGAACTGTGTACTTCTTTCGAACTCCGTGACAAGTTTGGTGGAGGCGCCGGGTACAATTACGTCAAACGTGGATAATAGCGACAACCTTCGCAGGAGCCTCCGG
This sequence comes from Trichonephila clavipes, assembly GCA_019973935.1. NCBI lineage: Eukaryota > Metazoa > Arthropoda > Arachnida > Araneae > Nephilidae > Trichonephila > Trichonephila clavipes. The sequence continues at coordinate 471,640 of BMAU01018018.1, read as the reverse complement.
TTAAGAGGATTATCCCCGAATTCGGACTGTTAAAAGAAAATAGTAGGAAGAGGACAAAAATGCCGACCGAGCAAGAAGCCAAGCCCGCTGTAGTAACACCTTCGTTACAGCAATGGAGGAGCCCATCGACCGTCCGAGGAGCGCCTGGGGAAGACCCTCTCAAATGGCTTAAAGAGTACGATCGAGTAGCCAACTTTAACAAGTGGGATGACATGATGTGCTTGGCTAACGTTTATTTCTTTCTTGACGGTACTGCGAGACAGTGGTATGTCAACAACGAAGACGCCTTAGATTCCTGGGAAGCGTTTAAAAATGGACTAAGTGGACTTTTCGGTGACTGTCAAAGATATACCAGAAGGGCAGAAGAACAACTAAAATGCCGAGCCCAGCGTTCAGGCGAGAGTACACAGTCCTACATACAAAGTGTATTAGGACTTTGCCAAGAGGTAAATCCTCTGATGAGAGAAGACGAAAAAGTGTCACACCTAATGAAAGGTGTTGCTGAGGATATTTATCAGGCCCTTTTGACGAGAGAAATCAACGACACAGCAAGTTTTATCAAATGGTGCAACTATATCGAAGATATGAAGCAGAAGAGAGTTGGTCGACCGAGATTTGAAAGGCTTCCAAACGTCGTACCGGTTGCATCCCTGACGGATGAGACTGATTTGGTCTCTCTTATTCGCACAATCGTACGAGAAGAAGTCCATCGACTAGTTAACCAGACGCAAGAATCTTTGGACTCCGATCCCCAATCCTTAGAAGAGATCGTTCAAGACGAAGTTGAAAGGGTTTTGGCCCCAGTGTCAGCAAAATCTACAGAAACTAGACCACGACCAACATACGCCGCTGTAACTAGGAAATACAGAGCTCCTGTTCAGAAATTCCCACCTGAACCAAGAAAAACAGATGTGTGGAGAACGGCTGACAACAGACCTGTTTGTTTCCACTGCGGACGTCCTGGACATGTAATGCGCTACTGCCGAGAGAGAAAGGCTGTCTTTGACAACTCTCGAAACCGCCGACGGAACTTCGACGACGTTGGCACTGAAGAAGAAATACGCCGACCAAACTCTTCTCGCCGTTTTACGCCAAGTCCCACGAGAGGCCGATCCCCAATACGTCGTTACAGATCCCCGTCGCCATATCGCCGATCCAGTCAGTCGCCAGGCCGTAGGAGCGAGGAAAACTAAACAGAGCGACCTTCCAAGGAGGTGAGGCCGCTTGTACTGGAAATCCTCCGTCGACCGCCAAGATGACTGGTAACCAACTAGACGTAATAATAGATAAGAAGCCGATACGTGCTCTAGTAGATTCTGGGGCATCGTTTTCTGTCATATCCGATAAGTATCGCCGATTTTTAAAGAAAGTTCTGTTTGCTGATGCCAAGAGCGTTATGCTGAAAGTTGCGGATGGAAATTTTGTTCGGCCGATAGGGAAATGGGTTTTACGTGTCCGTATAAACAATCGAGAACTACCTTTTGAATTTATTGTTTTATCCCATTGTAGCCATGACGTCATCCTAGGATGGGACTTTTTAGAGGCGTCTCAAGCCGTTATAGACTGTGGACAAAATGAACTTGTTCTAGAAGACATCTGTCGAGACTCCACAGCGCCTGACGCCTGGAATTTGTATGCCACCAGAGACTATACACTTAAGCCGCATTCTTTAACTAGAATAACAGTATCAGGATATCAAATCCGAGGAGACATAAATGTAGTTCTAGACGGCAGCAAACATTTGCTCTTCGAGAAAAATATTGCTACTCCGTCCATGGTATCCACATATCGTAACGGAAAAAGTGATGTCTGGGTTACCAACCTGCAGTTCCGAAACCAAATCATCCCTAGAGGAATGTGCATAGGCCAAGCTGAACCACTAAATGAAGGGCATCTATGTGTTATTTCCGACACATCGGGTTGCTTGGATGACCATCAAGAAACTTCGGAGTCACGGATGAATTGTTCGTTAATGATGTCACCCGAGTTAAGTGACGAACAGAGAAACAAGCTATCCGAACTACTCCGGAAATTTTCTGGGCTTTTCACGAAGACCGACAAGTCGACAGCCGCGAAGACGAATGTGAAACACAGGATTTTTACTGGTGATCATGCTCCAATCAACCAACGAGCCTACAGAGTCTCGCCGACTGAAAGACGCATCATTCATGAAGAGGTTCAGAAAATGCTTGATGAAGGTATCGTCCAACCCTCTGAAAGTCCTTGGTCATCACCCGTTGTGCTCGTAAGAAAAAAAAGACGGTAGTTGGCGTTTTTGCGTCGATTATCGCAAGTTGAATAGCGTCACGAAAAAGACGTTTATCCTCTGCCTCGTATTGACGATACGCTCGACTGTCTGAAAGGTGCCAAGTTCTTTTCTTCCATGGATCTCCGATCTGGTTATTGGCAAATAGAAATAGACGAAGCGGATCGTGAAAAGACGGCATTTATTACCCCGAAGGCTTATACGAGTTTAAAGTCATGCCGTTTGGTCTCTGTAATGCACCTGCGACCTTCGAGAGAATGATGGACAATTTGCTACGCAATTTTAAATGGACTATGTGTCTTTGTTACCTAGATGACATAATAGTGTTCTCAGAAACTTTTGAAGACCATCTTATACGATTAAGACTTGTTCTAAAATGTCTTCAGGAAGCTGGTCTTAAATTAAATTCAAAGAAGTGTCTTTTTGCTGCCCAAGAAGTAAAGATTCTAGGCCATCATGTATCTAGTAATGGCGTTCGTCCCGATCCCGACAAAATAAAAGCCGTAAGAAATTTTCCCACTCCAAAGAATATACATGACATACGAAGTTTTCTTGGCCTTTGTTCATACTTTAGAAGATTTATTAAAGGTTTCTGTTATCTCGCCGAACCTTTGCAGTCGTTGCTGAAAAGTGGCGTGGAGTTTCATTGGGGTCCTGAAGAGGTGGAAGCATTTAACAGTCTTAAGAAAGCACTTACTTCGGATCCAGTATTGGGGATGTACGACGAAAGAGCTTCTACAGAAATCCATACTGATGCAAGCGGGTACGGTATCGGAGCTGTCCTAGTACAAATTCAGAATAATGTCGAGAAAGTTATAGCATACGCTTCTAGAACTCTGACAAAAGCCGAAAAGAATTATTCCACCACAGAAAGGGAATGTCTTGCCATCGTATGGGCTACCAACAAATTTCGGCCGTACATATTCGGAAAACACTTTACTGTTGTAACTGACCATCATTCCTTGTGCTGGCTCATGAATTTAAAGGATCCTTCAGGAAGGCTTGCCAGATGGGCCCTCCGACTTCAAGAGCATGATTTTGACGTAAAATATAAAACCGGTAAGAAGCATAGTGACGCCGACGCTCTTTCGAGAAATCCAGTGGAAGAGGAAACGGAAACACCAGACAAATTTTTAGCAGTCACGACGAGTATGAACCTTGCGATGGAACAGAAAAAGATCAAGACCTTGCGAAATTAAAACTTTTGAGCAACTCATCCAAAAACGAAGAATTCAGATTCATCGACGGTATCCTTTGCAGGAAGAATTTTGATCCAGATGGAAAGTTGTGGTTACCAGTCATTCCTAAACATCTACGAGCAGACATACTAAGGCACTTTCATGACGCCCCCACCGCAGGACACCTTGGTTTCGCGAAAACTTATGACAGGATTCGCAAGAGATTTTACTGGCCGGGAATGGACCGAAATGTCGTTCGGTATGTCATGCATTGTCGGGAGTGCCAAAGGAGAAAATCCGTTCCTCAACGACCACCTGGACGTTTAGTTCCCATCCCTCCAGCTATAGCTCCTTTCCATCGCATTGGAATTGATCTCCTTGGGAGATTTCCAAAGTCTGCTCATGGAAACAAATGGATAATAGTCTGCACGGATTACTCAACGCGATATGCAATAACAAAAGCCTTGCCGACAGCCGAAGTCGACGAAATAGCGAAGTTCTTACTTGAAGAAATTGTCCTCAGGCATGGAGCTCCTCGAGTAATTATCACAGATCGTGGAGCCGTCTTTCGATCCAGACTTGTTTCCTCTCTCGTCGACTTGTGTAACATTGATCATCGTTTCACAACGGCGTATCATCCCCAAACAAATGGACTGACGGAGCGCTTCAATAAGACCTTGGCCGACATGTTGTCAATGTATGTGGATGTAGAGCAGAAAAATTGGGATGAAATTCTACCATTTGTAACCTTCGCTTATAATACCGCTAAACAAGAGACCACAGGTTTTACGCCGTTCTATTTACTTCATGGTCGTGAAGCGGAAACGACACTAGATACAATGCTACCATTCTGTCCTAACGATTTTGATGACAATAACATCACCAAGATAGCAGCCAGAGCCGAAGAATCACGACAGCTAGCCCGAGTGCACACTCTGAGAGCTCAAGACAAAGATCGTCGACGTTACGATTCCAAACACCAAATGGTATCCTACGCTCCCGGAGATCTCGTATGGGTTTATACTCCAGTGAGAAAAGTCGGTCTCTCCGAAAAACTCTTAAGAAGGTATTTCGGACCTTATCAGGTGCTACGCCGTTTATCAGCCGTGACTTACGAAGTACAAGATTTTGATCATGCTTCACGAAAAAGAAAACTAAGAGAAGTTGTCCATGTACTGCGTATGAAACCGTACCATGATCCCGCCGAGCAAATCGAAACCGAGGATATTCCTCCCAAAGAATCATACAAAGGACCCATCACTCGTTCCAGAATAAAGACCCTTGAACAAAATGACAGCGGGGCGCTGTCTTCTTTTTCGAGGGGAGCAATGCCGCACGCATAAGTCCCGATACCAAGTCCCGATAGCCGAGTTGGCAGAGCGTTGGACTGAACTTCCTCAGGTCTCGGGTTCGAATCCCGGCCCCGGCAGATTTATCCAAAGACTGGAATTTTGTTCTCGTTTTTAATGTATTGTTTCTCTAGGTTCTAGATGAATCCAGATCATTCTTTAGAGTGCATACTGGGTATTTCTCGAATATTCCGAAGTGTATAAAAGCAGAGTTCATCGCCAGTTGGGCATGTTCTCAGTCCAGTGTTGTATCGAGCTCCCAGCGTTAGAATAAATCTAATTATTTGTTTAATTGAACTGTGTACTTCTTTCGAACTCCGTGACAATATATATATATATATATATATATATATATATATATTGTAAATATATATATATATATATATATATATATATATATATATATATATATATATATATTGTAAATATATATATATATATATATATATATATATATATATATATATATATATTGTAAATATGTATTTGGTGTAAAATACTTTTAACACCAAAATTTCATAAAAGCCCTATAAAATTCTGTAGTATCACTAATGGATACAATACATCTATCACGAAGTCTGGGAAGATCTTACAATCTCTTCTTCAAAATCTAATTGATAATTTACAAAACACGGCAATAATTAAAAATAGCTTAGATTGCTAGAGTTACTAAGGATATGTTAATTTTTTCCATGCATGGTTTTGATTTTGAGGACCTTTTAATTCTATAGATATTGACGATATGATTAAGGTTATACAGTTAATTTATGATAAATATGAATTATATACTTCAATGAAAAAACAAAAATTTGATATTCTTGTTAACCTCGTATTAAAAGAAAATTTCATTGCATTTGATCAGAATCTTTATTAACAGATCAAATGAGGTGTGGTCCAGCTAGTAATAGTTTAGCGAACCTATATTTACATTTTTTGAAATAGATCATGTTGTAAATGATTCTTACTTTATTTATCGTTATATAGATGATTTAATAATTTTTGGTAAAAATAGTGAATACAAACCAAATATTTCGTTCTAACCTGATTATCTGAAGCTCCTTAAAACTAACTTCAACTCTAATATGGTAGAATTCTTGGATTTTGACTTGCATCTTATTAACAATAATGTAGTCAGTAACATTTTTGACAAAAGAGATTCATTTAAGTTCTATATAATTACAATTCCTGTATGGAATAGTAACTTGCATATATCAATTAGAATCAGAAATATCATTTTGAATTTTTTATTTAGAAATGATAACTTAACTACCCACAAATAGATAAATACAATAATACAAAAAAATGTTTTCATTGTTGTTTAGATCATGAATACCCTTTTAATTTCTTAAGAACTTATATTCATCACAAATACATTAACCGTCTTGCTACTTCTAATTCCAAATCCACCACACAACAATAGGATTTCAAAGTCAGCATGCTAGTGGTCTTGCTGTGAAGATTATATCATAACACTCATATCACAGTTTACATTTTTTCCGCACACATCTTTAACATCTTACACATTGTTGACATCCAACCAATTAGAGCCTAGCAAATTTACATTTTTAACAATCAACCAATTCTAATTCTACCATATTTGATTGTTGTCTTTTTTATACCTGTCTTTGCTGGCTGGTTTAAAAGTCCGCTCAAAAGATGTGTTTATGTATTTTCGAATTTTTTAACTTTGTGAATAATTGATTTTCATTAATGGCAAGACGCTTGATTCTCTTCGTAAAAGTTTTGTGAGTAAAGGAATTTTGTTAAATTATTTTTTGTAAGATACTTTTCTTATGTAATTGTTTAAGCATTTTTCTACTTTTCTTACGTAATTATTTTGTGATTTTTCTGCATTAAGAGTTTGGGAGAGTTTGTTACATAATAGTAGTGAGTGGTTTTATCATGCTCTCTGAGTTATCCATACTCTGAAGTTTTGTTTATTTTATTTTATTTGATTTTCCTACCGAGTTGCAAAGGGGGAAGGTTGGCGCCTTCAAACTAGTTTAACCCCACTTATTCGGTCCTATGTCCGAAATTGCTTTCTGACTCGCTAGGTTCTTCTTTTTTTCTCTATAATTTTGTTCTTCATGTTCAGCTTTTATATTTTTACACGCTATTTCTTGTTATGTTCTTTTTCTATTATTTCTTGTTTTTGATATATATATATATATATATATATATATATATCAGGCTTTTAGTTCAGTTCGTCATTAACACGCGAGGTGGTATCGTCTTCCTCTTTAACGTCTTAATCCATGCAAATGGCATCTTTGCTTTCCGTCTCTTTCAGTCCGTCATCTCGTCGATGCCTACGTCTTCCTTCAATGGCGCCGTACCTAATTTTTATGGCGTCGACTTCCTTCAACGCCGTGATAGAAGGTGCGTCTATAGATTACTAGGTTAACAACACACTGAGCATACTCCTAGCAGCTAGTGGTGGAGCTTGTAAATAGCCACCGGCACCACACGTCCATCCTGGAATCGGCTGGTCCTCCAGACGACATTTCAATTATACAAAAAAAAGCTGGAAAATGTATCTGAAAAGTAAAGGCTTAAAGTTTATTTGTCTCTTTGTAGCAACACAGTTCTCAAAAGGATTCTGGTTAACGTCTTCCGTCTTTCTTTTTTTTTCTTCAATTCATTAACGTTTTTCTTTGGTCATCTTATACATTCATCTTTCGTCGTATCTTGTTTGTTCGTCTTTTTGTCTTATTTTCATTTGTACGTATTTGTTTTGTAAGCCGTTCAAGATCTTGCTGAAATCGAACAGTTTGTTCCATGACTCCTTCATCAAATTTTGTTATTCTGTGCGGTCCAAGGTAATAAGTATGGCGTGTTTTTAATTGTACTTCTTCTTTATTTCTTTGTTTGTGATTCACCTCTATATGATGGTCACAATTGTCAATGGAATAGTCTATCTTCTGTTTGAGTTTGGGAATAAAGTGATAATCTTTGTTTTCTTTAATTATTGGACGTATTTCCTCATGAGTGCTTCTTCTGACTTCTTTTTACATACTTTCGGGATCAACTACTTCTGGGCCAATTTTCTTTAAAGGAATGCAATCATTGTTTTCTTTCATATCTTTCAAGCAATTCTCAAGATGAAGTTCTTCGGTATCAACAACAATATACTCATCAGGCTTTACATTAATGCATTGAATAATAGGGTCAGCATTTTCTTAACATTCCAAATCGTGTTCCAATTTAGGCAAATCAGATGGATGTTGAAGTTCAACAGGAACTCTCACAACAGGGCTTACGGTCACAGTTCTTTGGTCGTCTTTCACTTGTAAACCATCTTTCTTTACAGGTTCACGATTTGGAGTTATCGTCTTATTCTTTGACTTTTAAATTTGAGGAATGTCTAGTGCAATATTACTTTCAATATTATCAGGAGATCAATTAACTGGCAAAACAGATAAAGTGGCAACTTCTTCAGTACGTTTAGGGTTATTTCTAATTGTAACGCCATTTTCATTAATTATAGCTGCCCCTTCCATTAATACATTTAATCTTTAAAATAACCAAACAGTCTTACTTTACTATTACTAAATCTACTTACAGTTGTTTTTAATGGGAACAATTGAACAAGATTTTTTTTATCTTAAACAGACTTTCGAATCAAGATCACTCGTTTACCACTATCAACTCAAGCATCTAATATTAAGTTACCAATGAATACTTTCTTAGATAATGTTTCACCTTTATTAATAATTAAATGAGCAACGTCTAGTTTAGTATCGTTATTGTCTGGGCCTTCCGAAGCTTTATGTCCAAAAAAATTTACATCGAAAACATTTTATTCCTTCGCTTTTATACATACAGTTACAGAAAATATGATTTGGATCTCCGCAATTAAAACAAACTTTCTTTTTATAACTTTCATACCCAGTATTCTTATTATCATAACTCATTTTATTCGTATTAACAACATCCTTTCTAAAATTACATTTTCATCATACTTTGTTTCCATTTTATCACAAGAATTGAATCTACTAAACTCATATCTTGGTTGGTTTTATTTTATCGAAATTGCCTTTACACTTGACATAATCATTCTTTATTGCGTCATAAATCTTAAGTTTTTCTTTGAACTGAGCTAAATTATGACATCCGTACAGAATTATTTTGTTTTCTTGCCTGAGATTTATACCCTTGATTACGCAATGCATTAAAGCGGAATCGTCAATTTTTCCCGAATTTCATAACTCTTTCATTTTTAAAAAAGTATTCCAAAGCGGTTTCGCAATCTCTGATTTTCCTATTGCGCAAGAGCTCATGCAACGAAGCTGAATTTATCACCAAAGAGAACTCGTCAATCTGAGCCTGTTTTAATTTTTGCCACGAATTTATTTCCAATTCCGTCTGAATACTAACGATCTATTTGCAAATACGAATTTTTGTAAATCTGAGAGATAAAACATTTCGACTATATTTTCGAAATGCCAAATCCAATTATTTATATTTCCATGTGGTTCTGCATTAAATTTAGAAATTGTATTTTCAATATCTGAATAGTTTATATTAACATTAGAAATAACATAGTTTCTTTTATTTTGGTTTTCGTTATCAAAATGCATTTCATTTACTTCTAAATCAAGATTTTTCCGACCGTATCAACTTGCATTGAAAAATCATTCATTTCGCTCTCCGAGTCAGACTCGCTGACACCACTTGCTGCCATTAATAATAACTCATTCAGATTCGACAATAAGGATAGAATACTTTTACACAATTTAGATTTATTTCCTTCTATAGAAATATTCTGTATGTTTGAAATTGTTACTATATCATTATACGAGAATTTCTTCTGTATATCTTTTAGTTTAATTGAGAATTCCTCACTGACAATCGTAAAAGTAAAACCACAAAAATTACGCAAAATTTTACGATTGCACTCGTCGTCATCATATATTAGTTTGTACAGTAATTTCACGTTTTCTGTTTTAATATTATTTAATGCATTGCCGATAGGTGTTATAACATTTAAAATCAATTTCAAAAGGATGCACGTACCTTTGCTGTAGTTACATGTAATCCATCTTTTATTCCTTCAAGTTTATCGTTATCCTTAAGTTCGTCGTTCATACCACGTGCATCGTATATTAATGAATCCCACTTCTGAATGTGGGTGGGCGCTTGTCAGAAAATGGCTGGCACACAGATTATGATTAATTATAGATTTAATAACTCGAAACTATTTACGATATACACTGGTGTGCAAAAATTAAAAACGAGATGGTTTTTTCAATATAACTTTGTACAAAAATTTTCCAAATCAACACATTTAATACCGTAAGATCCCCAATACGTAGGGGGACATGTGTAATGTAAGCAACACTTACTAAAAGAGAAAACAGAGGGATAAAAAGAAGCTTTATTGAAAAAGTAGCATGGAGCGCAATGCGACTGAAGGCCGAAACATCCCTGTGATGGGTGTCCAGCAAGAAAAATCCGGTCTTTAGTAGAGGATATGATCTCCCCCTGACTGCTAGGCAGGTTTCACAGCGTATGCCCATGCTGAGAATGAGGGTGTCAATGAGTTGTTGAGGCATTGCTGCCCATTCGTCTTGCAGCGCCAATCGAAGCTCCCGAATCGTTACTTGTGGTAAGGTACGATCTGCCAAGCGTCTGTTTAGAAACTCCCATACATGCTCGATGGGATTGAGATCCGGAGATCGTGCCGGCCAATCCATACGTTCAATACCCTTACTCTCTAAGAGCTGTTCGGCAGCTACTGTGCGATGACATGGTGCATTGTCATCCATGAAAAGGAACTGTAGACCCATAGCGCCTCTAAAAAGACGAACTGACGGACCACTACTGAACCCCGGATAGCTGTACCTGTAGTTTGAAATTGTCTCCAAAGTCGTGAAAAAGATGCTGTGAGCAATTCCGAACTCTGCAGCCACACTTGTCACACTGCAGCCTTCCCAATGATTCGACCTCGGGTAAAATCATCCAGATGTCGTCTAACAGATTTATTATTCGCCATTTCTCGCTGAGGCAGCAACTCAGTGTCATTTTAACTGCTATACGGTGTGCAATCTCTTTGCCAGAAATACTGATCTTACAACAACAACATGCTTTATACCACTCAGACACTCCCCCATTACGTCTACCTGCATATCTTCGCATGTGCTACCGTACATCACCTTACTTAATCTCCTGATTGGTCTTTCTGTCCGCTCTGCCTCTTTGTTCAGCTTATATGCTAATTTTTCGACTTCGTCCTTAATTTTTGCACACCAGTGTATACATCAGATTTTTAGTTCAGTTCATCATTAACGCGCAAGGTGTTATCGTCTTCGTCTTTAACGTATTAATCCATGCCAATGACGTCTTTGCTTTCCGTCTTTTTCAGTCCGTCATCTCGTTCATGCCTACGTCTTCCTTCAATGGCGTCGTACCTCGTTTTATGGCATCGGCTCCCTTAAACGCAGTGGTAGAAGGTAAGTAGATAGGCAGCCAGGCTCCCAAAACACTGAGCATACTCCTAGCAGTTAGTGGTGGGGCATGTAAACAGCCATCGTCACCACACACACATATATATAAGCAGCTGAATATTATCTTACTCTCTCTCTCTCTCTCTCTCTATCTATCTATATAAATATATATATATATATATTGTAACACCCGAAATTATATTTTTTAAAATGTATTACTACTAAAATTTTAGATGGAAGTAAGGTTTTTAATTTTTTATAATATTTAAGCTTCTTTTTGGAATTGTATACTCATATAATTTATAATACATATTCTTCTTCAAATTATATTATCTCTTTTTCATTCACATAACTATTAAAAGTATTTTATTTCCAATAAAATACTTTTTTAAAAACGTTTTGTATAATTTCCATTTTTTCCGTTAATTTCATTGTATGTTATTTTAAAGTATTTGATACAATGTTTCCTTAATTGTGCATCCCTTACGGTGGCTTCGAAGAATTCATTTTTTTGTTTTCAAATAATATGTTACAGTTTAGATTTTCATTTTTTATAAAACATTTTTTATTTTTCTTATGATTTTTTTTACAGTATGCGGATTATTCCTATTACAATCGTATTTTGATTTAGTATACTAGAAATGTATTCATTCTTCATACTCTACTTATTATTATCTTCAGACCAGGATGAAACCTGAATTGACACCCTCTCTCCTAACTTCCACCACATGAAGGGGAGAACGTTTCACCCTAAACAGTGTAAGCATGCACCAACCAGCCCTACACGGTGGATCTTCAATGAAACCTGCACACGAAACCACGGTATCGTGACCTTTAAGAAGCTAATAAGCTTCATGAAGATGTCGCAGAAGACATCATAACAGTATTTGAATTAGTTGAATTTTTTAAGAACTATCTTTTTTAAGCAAGGTTTTTAAGCTTCTCTACACGACGTGTTTTCAGTGATACGAAGCTCGAACTCGTGAAACAACATTTACCAGTCCATGACCTTGACTGCTAGGCTACCGTTCCACCAAAATCAAAGCAATTATGCTATTTATGCTTTTTCCCAGAAGCAATAGAATAATTCTCGGAAGTTAACTGATCTTCAACCATTTTTTTACTATTGTCTATTTTTACAAGATTTGAAAAAATACAATTCAAGAATAAACAGTCTTATTTTTTTGCACAGGTGATATAGTGTCACAAGACTTAAGAACACTGAATTATAATATCACAGACAAGACTGCCACAACTCTCTTCCAAAGAACACATAATTGGCTCATTTTTTCCACTAATTTTTTAAGAAGTAGTCGTAGTGAGGTCACGTAATATTTCCAACTTTACGTTTTACTGTCAGTTTATTTTTGAAATTATATCAGACCATAACATTTTCATCAAGTGATGTGAAGTGAATGTGGATTTTAATGGCGCACAAGGACCAACTTTAGCCAAGATGCGCCAAACACTTGTTAAAAGTAAAAATTCATAATTTAAATATATATATAAGTGTATGCACAAATGTATATGCATGCATACATACGTATAATATATTAAAAATCCAAAGAAATATACAAATCAAATCAAATATAAAAATCCAGTTTTTAAAAGGAAGGCAGATTTTGGTGGGGAGATTCCCCCACTAAGTTAGAAAAATGTTTAGTTCATGAATGACTAAATTATCTTTTTTATTGATATTCTTCTTACCTGAATCACACCCTGATCAGAGAATCCATTCAGAATTTCTCCATCAGGGGTGGTCAACAGGTCAGGATTGGAAATAACACCACAGCAGGAATTCAGAGTTTTGTGCAGAGTTATCGTTAGAGGACTATTTAGAAAAGATTTATCAAGAAGAAGGACTTAGTTTGAAGAGCAGAGATTGTTTCAATAAGTAGATCCCCGGAACGTAATCGTTTTACTTATTTCGGTTCACCACCTATTCCTACGAGAGCTTTTGGTATTGCAAAGGGCGATTTCTTCGACATTTCATTGTTTTCAAGTGAAAGTAATAAAAATCTGGCAGTCGTTGAAACTTTGTCAATGTTGAGAGTGGGTAATACGAGGCCTTTACCCTGGTACAGAAGCATTGGATCCATATATACGCTTAAAAAACTTAATCCTGGCGTGCCTCCACCCACCACGGAGTCCAACAAGGGAGGCAGTGTGCCGGTCATCTGGCAAAACCAGGCACGGCGCTTACCAGGAGTACACCCAGAACATAGTGCTACAGCATCAGGGCGAGGATCTAACGGGTAAACCCGACACCCCTTATCTGCAGAACTAACCCTACAGCAGTGTCTCTTCGGGGACACCAAAGAGAGGTACCACCAGCTAATTGACAGGAACGGGCTCACTCCTACCACCCATCTACAGCGAAGCGTGGGCCAAAGGTATTCCCAGGACTCCATTTTCCTCCTTACGGGACGCCGCACACGGCAAACATGCGGGTCGGAAAACCAACGGTGTTAATCGAATACAAATAAAGGAACATAATCAAAATATTGAAAGAAATCTAAGAAAAAGAAACTAAACTAACGCAATACAAAATGTAAACCATAATATATTAGTAATAAAAAATGTAAGTTTTCTCAATAGAAAAAAACTAATAATTCAGCTTTTAAATTTAAAAAATTTGCTGTGGTCTGGGCGGGAAAAGAAGAAAAGGAGAAATGGGATGACAAGAAGAGGGTCGAAAATAGAGAAGGATCACTAGGGTACCCCGGGTTCGTGAAGCCGATGTTTACCAGAGAGAGTATACTCCTTGGGAAAAGGAAAACATCACTAGGGTACCTCGGGAGCGTGAAACCCGTACTCACCTAAAGAAGGTGAGTCCCCTGAGGGGAAAATTTTCATCAAGGTGAAACATCTAACTACTGGTACTAAACATAAACTTAAATATATATATATATAAAAATTACATATAAAAACTTTTTAAATTGCAAAGGTTAGAAAAATATGACTTGTTTAATTTAAATATGCGTAAGAATATTGGATAGCATTTCAAGTTTCTTAAGTTTCAAATATGTTGCTAGAATTTACTTGAACAAAGCATTTAGAACTTTAAGAGAAAGGAGAAGTCTGTACAGAAATTTACTATCTTATATATATATATATATATATATATATATATATATATATATATAAATGCTTTTCATAAATCCATACGTTATTACAGTTAATTATTAAAAATATAAATGTAAATATACATATCTAAAAGCTTTCAGTGGAATTTTGTTCTGTATGTACGCAGTTTTCTAAAACAAAAAAAGAAATTATGCTTAATCTGATACGGGTTTTTGTTAATTGTGAAATAAAAAGTCATTTATATTTTTACAATATTGTTTAATAATTTTTTCTTTCGAGAAAAATATGGAGATAGATAAGAAAGTAAGTAGGTATATTAGCCATTGCATGCAGTTTGTAATATATTATTGTTAACTAATATATTTAAGGAGTTATTTTTTTAGAAATATTTCTCTTCCACACACACACACACACAGAAAAACAAAGAAATCAGCTTGTAATTATGTCTTCCAATTTTCCATATGCATACATAAATCGAATCTTTCACATAAGATTCTCAATATTTTACATTTATTTTTCTTTACAGTTAAAAGACATGCATGTCCTCGAAAAAAATATAACTGGGGTTAGAATGCGAATGCCGTGAAACCACCAACTGTCTTTGATTTTGATGGATGGGCTCCTGAATAGTGCTTTTAAAACTTTTACACACTAAGTAAGGTTTCTAAAAATGTTTTTAAAAAGCTGCCAATCAAATAAAAAAAAGTATCATCACCTCTGCTGTGAGAACTTACCTATTGAAGTCCTTGCCATTTAACTGTTTTAATAATATAATAAGCCATTACAACTTGAAATGATGTAAAAGTCCTTATAACATTTTGAGATTTCTTGAAAGTTTACGTATTTTATAAATTATAGGAATGTATTTAGCTTTTCGGAAATATTTTTATCCATGCGTTTTCAAAAATTGTTGTATACAATCCTAAAATGAAGAACAATTTGACAAATAGTATTGACTAAGACTTGTACAGCCTCATAAAAATTCTTTTCCACCTGCTTACAACAGTAATTCAAAAATAAATCATTTGCCCATGTGTATTTAGAAAAATTATTCATATAATTTACCATCGACTAAGAAACTGATTCTTCAATAAAGAATATGCACACAAAATTAAAATATTTACAAATTCCAATTTCTACCTCAAAGAAAAAATAAAAAATTACAGCAATTCATTCTATATTGCAATCTGTTTTAAACGTTGAAATTTAAATTGGTATAAATAATATTTAAGATTTCTTTCAATAGACGAGATATATTTCAGTTTCTTTGGATTCTTCAAATTTTTCACAAAACCATTTCAAGTAAAAAAGAGTAATTTATGGAAGAATAAAACATTCAAAAGAATAGAATACTTGTATATAAAAAAATTGATGATTTTGATTATAATTGAATTAAAATGACATTCATGTAACATGTTACTTCCAATGCGTTTTATCTATTTCATTGTAAAAATGCAGCAACTGCATTGGAAACAAAATTAATATCTTTAATGAAAACATAATTCCCTTTTCTTCACAACCAGAGTCATTTTAATTAAATAAAAATATATACTAAAAACGATGAAGTTGCTTATTAATAAAAAAATTTTAACAATGAAATTATTGAATGCATCTTCCTCTTTGAAAGAACTTTGTGTCTTTTAATAATAACGTTTATTTTATTTTCATTTTACAATCGTTAGTGAGAATATATATTTTATTCATTTATAATCTTTTATTTTCCAGCACGCATTTTCTAACTTATGTAATGTAAGCTTTCGTTTATCATACAAAATACTAATTAAAATTCAACAATTTACTTTATAATTTCCTTACACATCATAAATTCCAGCAATATTATAAAATGTGGAGCAAAATTAACATTTATATATATATATATATATATATATATATATATATATATATATATATATATATATATATAAATACATATATATGTGTTGCAGAATAATAATAAATAATTTTTTTATAATGCCAATAAATTAAATAATAATTCTAAAAGAAATTCTAGAAGTAATAGATCTGAAAGGAAAAATAGAGATAAAAATTCATTAAATGACAATATTAAAGTTCTTATTGATGATTTTGAAAAAAACTTTAATATCAAGAAGATCAAATGCTTCATGTTTGGTCTTAATAAACATGAAATTGTATTGTTATATGAAACCTTAATGATTCCTTAAAGGTTTGTCATGCAGTACACATTATTAAAGACACTCTTAACTATCTAGTTAATAAATTCAATATTAATGTTGAGAAAATTAATGAACCTATTACAAAGTACTTCACTTTATTATTCATGAATAAAACTTTTGGCAAAATTAACTTTTCTAAAGTATTTAATAGATATTTGTCACTTTTTCCGGTTAGAAAGGTGGTTGTAAAGAAAGAATTTAAATATAACATAAAAATGGGTAGAATTATATTTAATTACAACAATAGTTCGCCCTCTATTAATATAGAAGATTGTATATGTAAAAACTATAATGATTTTATTGATGGTCATCATAAACATGTAGTTACTGGCAACTTAGACATAATCAATGACAATATTTTAAAGGATATAATGAATAAAGACACTAGTTTTAGATTAAATGTTTCTAATAACAACAATACTGTTAAAAAACAAATTATTAAAGATATAGATAATTTTATTACAAAATCTGCAATTAGATTTGGACTACCTATAGAGGCATTTGACGAATATAAGTACAATAATATAAAAGACCTTATGAATGTTAGCTACCATTCTCAATATGAAACTACTTTTAAAGATATAAAACAGAAAATTTATGAACTACAAAATAATTTTATCATAGTTTACATTGATAAAGTACCTGGTAACTATGCTGCGATTTGTGAGTATTTATATTATAATATTCTTAAAGATCACTTTCTAAATAATGGATCTTATAAAAAATTAGAATTGTCACATATAATGAAATTAGTAGTCCTATTATTGCTATTTATAAAAAAAATTAGGTTTTTGTATTCCTAAAATTAAAAGTATCCATATATATTTTTAACTCCAAAATTCCATAAAAGTCCTGTTAAATTTAGAACTGTGACAAATGGTTTTAAAACTTATATTACTACTGCAGGCAAATTACTTCATAATATTATACAAAACTTTATTAATCAGCGATGTAATAAAACTATAATTAAAAATAGTAAAGAGATTATAGATTTTTTTAACAATAAAAATATTTATTCAGTTCATAGTTATGAGTTTGAAGATCTTTTCAATTCCATTGATATAAATGATATTATTAAAGTAATTTTAGAAAACCACAGAATGTATAATCTTAATACTAATGTTAAAAAATTTAAAACTCTCATAGATTTTGTCTTAAAAGAAAATTACATTAATTTTAATGGTTCTTTATATAAACAAGAGAAAGGACACCCACAAGGGCGCCCAGCTAGCAATAGTTATGCTAATCTTTATTTACATTTTTATGAATATAATTATATTATTAATAATGACTACTATATTTTTAGATATATTGATGATTTAATTATTTTTGGTAAAAATGATAATTTAAATCCCATTATTAATTTTTATCCGGCTTACTTAAACTTTGTTAAAATTAATAATAATCCGATCACAAAACTAATTACCTAGATGTAACACTGTATATTAAAGATTTGAAATCACATATTGATATTTATGATAAAAGAGTTGTCTTTAATTTTAATATCATCAAAGTGCCTTACTGGAATTCAAATTTATCAATATCTATACATAGAAATATTATTTTTAACTATATTTATCGTAATAATGTAGTAGTTAGCGATAAAAAAATATTTTTTTAAATCTTAATAAATTTTTTAATAACTGTATTGAACATGGATATCCTGCTAACTTTCTTTGTAATTATATTTATAATGGATTTTAATGATACAATTTGTATTACTGTAATTATTTACTGTCATTATGTTTTGTAATGATTTTTTAAGTTTCTACAATATCTAATTTATTCTACAATTATTTAATAGATGGCGCCAAATGTTTATTAAATTTTAATAATATTTTTTGTGTGTTTCATTAATATTTCACACTAATTTTATATGATTATTATTTCTATGATTTTTTAAAAGTATATATATATATATATATACACTCTGTCGCAAAAAAAATATGCACCCAGAAGAAATTGAGCTACATTCACGAAATTTGGTATGCATGTAGTGTATATGAAAATAAACAAATGATTAAAAATTCAGAACAAAATATCATTTTATTAAGCGGTTACAGCTTGCAAAAGGTTAAAAATCAGTAAGTAGTAAAGCCACCTCTGGCAGTTATACAAGCCGAAATTCGGCGTGGCATCGATTCAATTAGATCACTTATGACCCCCTGTGGAAGATACTGCCATAGTCTTTGCATCTGCGCAGTTAATTCTCCTGTATCTCGGGACGGCTGCAGTTGCCTTCCCAGCGCGTCCCAGACATGCTCTATTGGCGAAAGATCTGGTGACCTGGCAGGCCATGGTAGGACGTCATATCCTTGAAGACATTGTTGGGAGAGTCGCGCAGTATGTGGACGAGCATTATCCTGTTGATAAATGGCACCTGGGCGACTTGATAGCATGGGTAGCACAATCGGCGTTAAAATATCGTCCACGTATCTGCGAGCTGTCAAAGTGCCTTGAAGGACCACTAAAGATGATCGTGTGTCCCAAGAAATTGCTCCCCACACTGTCACACCTTGTGAAATTGCTGTATGCCGCTCGACAATAAATGCCGGATCGGACCGCTGGCCGGTGCGCCTCCAGACACGTGTGCGGTGGTCATCAGCACTGAGACTGAATCGGGATTCATCACTGAAGATGACACGTCTCCAGTCTGTCACACTCCAAGTTGCCCGAGGTCGGCAAAAATCCAGTCGACACTGCCTATGATGTGGGGTCAGTGTTAAGCGTCTTAGCGGACGTCGGCTCCTCAAGCCAACTTCGGTCAGTCGTCTCCTTATGGTTTCTCTTGATGGCACTGGATGTCTGGAAGGAGGTAAGTGGCGTTGAATCGATGCTAGCGACGTTGTTGGTGCCGAAGTGGCCACTCTTCTGATTGCACGATCCTCGCGATCATTTGTGTTCCTGGGACGTCCTGACCCTCCGCGACGGTACACTCTACCTTCTGAGATCCACTGTTGCCAACACCGAGCAACTACCATATCGCTCCGACCGAGGTGGCGGCCGATACGTCTATTCGACAAACCTGCTTCTCTGAGGCCTATTATAAGGCCCCTATCAAAGTCCGTCAGCTGCTCGTACTGCCGCCGGTTACGTCTTAGAGGCATCCTAAGTCTCAATATCGTCTATCAAAGTCATCAGATTCGTTTGGAAAGCCGTACGGCGCTCGTAGTCATGCTTTTAATTTCTCCCAGTTGCGCAACTAATATGCCAATAGCCCACTTAGCCTTGTCTCACTGGCTTCGAAATTTTAATCATTTGCATATCTCTTACCAGACTACATTCTTGCCGAGTTTCGTGATTGTAGCTTGATTTCTTCTGGGTGCATATATTTTTTTGCGACAGAGTGTATATATATATATATATATATATATATTTCTTAATATCGTATCGCAATTAATTTGATGCGGTTCTGCTCTCACCCCTCGTATTTGGCGGGAACACGTTACTAGTTGATGCACTCCCGACCTACGTCTACACTGCGAATAAAAGTAGGCTACGTTTTTGTTCATATGTTATTTAGTTTAATGATTTTTAATATTTAAATTCCTCTTATATAATTCTTTCCTTTCCTCTTGGTACATAGTATGACAAATTTCAGGTGAAGGTTGGTCGGCTCCAAAACATGTTTAAACCTGCAATCCTGGTTTCTAAGGCGAAGAATTTGTCTTTATACTACTGTGCTTTCTTCCTATTTATAGTTATCTTAGGTTATAACTATCTGTTTAATTTTATATTTCCGTTTATATATATATATATATATATATATATATGTGTGTATATATATATATGTATATATATATATGTATATATATATATATGTATATATCTATGTATATATATGTATATATATGTATATATATATATGTATATATATATATATTTATATATATGTATATATATATGTATATATATTGAATTTTTTATATTGGATTATATATATATATATATATATATATATATATATATATATATATATATATATATATATATATATATTCTTAGCTACAGAGCTTTTATTTTATCTTTAAACAGCATATCTGGTCGAAAATTACAATATTAAATACTTTATACTTTTAATATTAATTATTATGCAAATATAAATAATATATATCAAATTGATGATTGTATGTGTCTTTTTTATTTTTAGCTGTGAATAAACTGGAAGTGGAATTGCGTGGAGATAGATTAAAAGCTGAAATAAATCAAAGTATTTTTATAAATCTTTACAACTGTGTAAGCCATTTACTTCCGGAAGAATAACCTCAAGTAAAAACGAATACATAAATAATTAAATAAATAAAATAAGAACAATATTCAGAGTGTAGTTTGAAAACTGAAAGCTGTTGCTTCTTCCCTTGAGTTTTCTAGTCTTATGTTCAGCAGAGTTAACGTAGAAGATGTTGCATTAAAAATACAATTACTCCCAGGAGCAACGTTTTAACTCTTTACTTGTATACTGGAAAACATTAGAATACATTAGAATAATTTGAAAAGTTACTTTATTGGAATATGGATGAAATATTTAAATATTCGACATGGTTGGAGTATTATATAAAATATTTGATTTTCTTATTTTATGTCTTTAATATTTTTCATTTTCCGATCATAGTAAATCTTTAAATATAGAGCGAAAAATTCTTAAAATAATTTTTGAAATGTGTAATCTTTTTTTTTCTACTGAAGTTGTGTGTTAACTAAATGCATGTATATTGAAAAAAATTGTTCGAATAAATGCACATTTTTATGTGACTTTTACTGGTTATTAAGTTCTTTAAAGGGCTCAACTCCTATGAAGACATTATCTAATGGTGACAATAAACACATGTTCTCAGCCAATCAGTTTATAAATTTGTGTGATGTCATAGCCAGACGATAAATGTATTAACTTGTGTCTATCCAATCAGTTTATTCGCTTTACTGTTGCCAAAATCAGTTTTGAAGATTATTTTAAAAAAGCATATACTCTTGTATTTTAAGTAATAATAACGCACATAAATGAATAAAATTCACTTTATATAAAAAAAAACATAAAAGTTTTTCTTTTTTTTGAAAACTTTCTTGAGATTTTTTTGAAGAATATTTATTTTTAAACATTCTTACCAATTAACCGAGTTTATAATTTAATCTTCATATTACAATTTGAGCAATAATACCAGTTTTGAACACGTGATTGAATTATCCCGTTACCATCATGAATTTAACCCATTTCAGTTCAACAATATAAATTTAATGTGTAAAGTAAAGAAAAAGATAAGGCTACTTTTGAATAACATTTTATTATGATGAAATTCAAATTCGTGTAACAAATAAACAAAATACAGCGAAGAAATCATAGCAGTATTTTTGTCGTGACCCCTAACGTAGTTGATAAGGATATGTCGCCCTAAACTCCAGTGGTAAGTTCAAATATTGATTTAATTAAAACATTTTTATGCGAAATAATTATAGTTGCTAGACCACGAAATTTTCACTTGAGGCGATGTTGAAAGTAGCAACTACAGCTCCATCTTTGCAACCTAAACTATTTCAAATTTAAATTATTTGACAGTACTAAGTTACTTGGTTTCTAAAAGAGATATTTATGATTTTAGACTAGATTAAAACTGGTACCATGAAATGAAAATGTAGCTAAGCAACTTTAAAAAATGCTAAATTTCCATGCAAAAAAATCGCATTATCTTAATTATCTACAAAGTATTTAATTTTTAATTTATTCACGCAAGTGTATTAAAGGTAATTGTGATGTTAGTTATAATTATTACATTGCTTAACAGATAAATTTAGTACTTAATTCTATATTATCAGATACATACCCCCTATAAATATCATTGAAGTTTGTATAAAAATTATTTTTTTAAAATGATTTGTATACAAAGTGTTTTTATTTACACAGCATTCACTTACACATGTATTGTACTAAAGAAAACAAATTAATAACTGAGTAGATTTACTACATTATTTAGCGCGTGTTAATTAAATTATAATTAAGGTTAAATACGTAAAAAGTCAACATATTTTTCATCAAAAATGACATGACATTTTAAATTTAAGTTTATCTTATGCTCTAAAAGAGCTATCATGGAATTTAAATTTTTATTAAAATTCATGAAGGGACAGAAACTTTTAATTTCATTTGCTCTTCGTATGCCTTCCCTACACAACCATCATCCTGATATATACATTTGTGTTATATACCCTACCATTGCATGGCCTTTCAAAATCTGCTTTTGTTGAACAGGCAGATTGCATACGAGAACATCGTTCTACCTCTGATGTCATTTGTATTGTCAAATATCAGACCTCCTAATTACTTTATTTGCAATAAGAAAAAAATAGGACTTAAATGAGAAATTTTCCAACAAACAATTTATAAATTATAATAATAATTCCCATTTATAATTGTGAATCAGAAAAGCAGAAAATTACAATTCAAAAGTAATAATGACACTCTGATATACACTCATGTCCATAAATTAAGGATAATTTAGAATCACAGACAAATTGAACTCTAAAATAAAAATTTCACCCGTAGAATTATCACCCACATCTTGAAGAAGAATATGCAATATACAGGAAACCACCAGATGACACGGATAGTACGTCACAATGACGAGAGTGTAAGAGAGGGGTATATAAGGAATGGTGGCAAAGAAGTAAACTTGTCCACAAGCCCTTTAAAAGCATTTCAGTGCAATAAACGCATAGTTATGGCACAAAGAAAGCATTTGGATGATTTTTTACGTGGTAGAATTATTGGACGACTGGAATGTGGACGTACCCAGCTGGAAGTATCCGAGGAATTTGGAATCACCCAGAGTGTCATCTCCAGGCTTTGGCAACGATTCCAAGATGATGGTAATGTGAGTAGATGTTAAAGCACATGTCACCCTTGAGTTACAACGCCGAATGAGGACCGGTATTCGGCAGTTATTGCCAAAAGAAATAGACGGAGCACAGCATCAGACCTGTCTCGCCATCTCTCGTCATCTACCGGTACGACAGTTTCAAGGCAGACCGTGTACACACTCTTAGGACACATTGGTCTATATGCTTGTAGACCTGTCAGATGTGTTCCACTTACAGAAACTCACTGTCGCCTGCGATTAACCTGTAGAAGAGAGCCTGCCTTGTGGACACCACAACAGTGGTCTTGTGTGATGTTTTAGTTTGCATTCTGATTCTCGCCGGACATTAATATGGAGAGCGCCAGGTACCAGTTACCACCAAGAGAACACCATTGAATGACACCATTACGATGGTGCAGGATGGCTGGTTTGGGGAGGAATTATTCTTAGTTCCAGAACTGAGATTGATAACTTGATACTCAGCAAGCCTAGGCGTTGTAAGGCCTGTATTGCATCGTCCGGGAGACATACTCCGTATTAACCATCGTACTAACCAAGCTATACTGTTTTTTAATAGGTTCTTTTTTTTTTGAAATTTTCTCCAGGAAGTAAAAATCGCAATTTTTATTAATTTTGTCAAACATATAGCATCTGTTTTGCTCTTTACCTTTTGTTTAATAAATAGACTTAACAAATACAAAGAAGGATACTTTTACGGGTCATATGTGGTTATCGCACAATAAGTTACGACTCAGTTTATGCTATTTCTGGCTTCCCTCCAATCGACATTACTATTCTTTATGATATTGCTTTTAGGGAAAATCTCTCTACTTCTTCCATCTCTAATTATGATTGTATTCTGTCTCCATTTTTATCCCTCATCCTTCAGAGAGGAATGCCATCACTATTGTTCAATTTAGTGATAAGAGCACAGAAGATTTCCCTGTTATTTGCTATACTGATGGCAGTAAAATTGATGGAAGAGTCGGTTTCGCATTTGTTGTGTTCAGGAGTGGTGTTGAATCCGAGAACTTTCAATTTAGAATTCGTGATGAATGCACAGTTTTTGTAGCTGGACTTTTATGTTTAAAATTCGCCGTTAAATGGATCACTGAGCAAAAGAGTGTCATCTCAGAATATCTCATCTGTACTGACTCTCTTTCCTCCTTGGATTCTCTTAAATGTATTTTTTCATCTAACAATATATTCGTCGAGATTCAAAAGCAACTTAAAAACCTAAGAGATAAAAACATCTCAATAGATTTTGCATTTGTTCGTGGACACACGGGCTTTCTTGGAAATGAGCGAGTCGATTGGCTTGCAAAAGCTGCAACCAAGCGCAAAATTGACATTGATGTTAATATTCCTAAATCGTTTTACAAGAAGATCACGAAAGAAAGAATGGTGAAGTCTTGGAACCAAGAATATCTCATTTCTAATAAGGGGAGCATAACAAAGAAATTTTTCCCACCATTAATAAGAGACTATCATGTCATCATTTTTACACTAACTACAAATTAACCTAATTTCTCACTGGTCATAGTAATTTCAGAAGCTACCTGAACAAATTTTAATTTAGCTCCTTCATCTTTCTGTGACTGTAATATTGGTGGCGAGGAAAATGTAGAACATGTAATCCTTCTGTGTTCCAAGTATGTCAGAGAGAGAACGATCATAAGACTGACGTTCAAGAGACTCAACATTAATTGGCCACCGAATTTTCACCAACTTCTTTCCACCAAAAGTGCTTTCAAAAATTTCTGTAAATTTGTTGTAACTGTTTGTAATCCTTTTTAACTTCATTTTTTAATTGTTTATTTCCCTTGAATGTGTGTTTAATACTTACTTCTGTAAGCCCCGTGTGATACTTTGTGGTGCACGGGGATTTTATAATTGTCTTCAATAAAAAAAAATGTTTTTTCTGTCTCTTTCTTTGCATGATTTTCATTATCCTTAATTTATGGACATGAGTGTACAATTAATTACACATGTAGTTAATTGAAGTGTATTTTAAATTGTAATATTTACCAAAATTCGATTTTTAAGTAATATTTTCTTTATGTGTGCAATTTTCAAAACAATTACCTTAAAAATTAAATAGCCATTTTATTAATTTTAAATTAAATAAGTGAATTGAAATAATTTATCAAACTCTTTTTTTAAAATGTTTAGACAGACATGGCGGGAAAAAAAAGAGAAAAACGGCATCAGACTTTCAATATTAGAGATAACGCGCTGCAGACTTTAAAGATCATTAAGAAAATAAGGTATTTTTCGTTGATAAAATTGTTTAATTAAACTTTCGATCAGAGACGTAGATATTGGATTTGTACGTTTTACTACTCTTCGATTCCCGCAAATAGTGTAATTTCCGTGTTTACGCAAACACAATTTAAAAAAAAACAATCTTCTTTGAACATGTAAACTAATATCATTGTGCCACTACGAATGCCACTCCAAAAACAAGGATAAGTTTTCTTTTATAAAATGCCCGAAAGTCAAGTAATTGTAAACATTTTCAACATCCCTCATACACTTTCATTACATTTCAAATTAACTGTATCCGTGTGAAACACAGAAGTACTAAAAATTTATTCTACACAAAATAAAATTATCAGAGTACCATTGGAATAATCCAATATCAATGAGTTTTTTTAAACTCAAACTTTAAAAATAGCTTTCCTGTATTATATTCAGTACAGTACAGTACAGTACACCCATCTGAAAGTGCAACGCATAAAATGGAATATAAAATCCTGAAATATTTTATCTGTATGACGTAAGTACTACATTATTTATTTAAATTAATAATAAATGTATCAAAAAGATAATGCATATTCATTTGCGTATAATTCATTCAATTTATCATATACTAAATATCAATGATGGTTAATATGGAAGCCATGCAATTTGAAAAAAAAAGACTCAGTTAAACCATGAATCTCAATCAATAAAAACGAATCATTCACTTAAGCAAAGAGTTTTAAAAGATAAAAATAAAAATTGACATAAGCTATTTGAAATATTTTATGTTTTTTTATATGTGTATATTTTTGAAGAAGGAAATAAAAGAAAAGTTTTAAGAAAAAACTAAAAGAGTTAAAATAGTTCTTTAAAACATAAACAAAATGCAGAAGTGTTTAAGCAATCTCGTAATTTAGATTGTAAATAATCTTTTCAAAATCGAAGAACTTTCTGATATCAATCCATTACGTGGATCACGTACATATGGTCATTACCGCTTATTATCTGTTTTATAGGATTTCACTAAGTAGATAATTTCTGTGGAAAGCTGTAGAAAAGCGACTTATAACAATGGGTGTACCGGAAAAAAATTTCGAAGGTAAATTAATTTTTTTTTAAAAAAGTTACCTCCAATAAAATCATATCTTCTCTCTTTTTTTTACTTGTCATAACTCTTTTATTACTTTATTTTTATTAATTATTCGAGATACATGAAAAAGGTAAAACCATTTTAGAAGAAATAATTTGAAATAATGTATGTCTTTTTATTAGGATTTAAAAGCTTTTCTTTCCATGGCTTAAGAATGAAATATTTTTTCATCTTTTTTTTTTACTTAAAGCATAAAAAGTATTTGCCATTCATTAGTGAATTAGCCCACCTTTTTTTAAAGAGATAATTCGAAATATTGTATGCATTTTTTATACTATTTATCTATGTTCTAAGAAAAAAAAATATTATTTTTAAATTTTTCTTTCGCGATTAGAAATGATTTTTAAAAATAAATTCTTAATTTCTCAATATATCTTGAAGCTAAACTTTATCAGGGGATAAAAAATGTATTTATTTAGATATTTTATCTTGTATATTTAACAATACTTTGTTGTACCATGAACTTAGAATAATAGTGTTAAATAATTCTAAAATTGAATAGAGTTTTTAACATGGTTAAATGTAAGGTCTTGGAGCTACTGTAATGGAATATTTAGATAATTTTCGTAAATAAAAATAATAATAAAGTCATAATAGCCAGTTTCTTTTTGTTGAGAATATCAGAATTTAAAAATTTATCCTTAACATTATTATGCCTTTCTAATGCATAATAATTTTTATTTATATAAAGATTTTTTGTCCTGCTTTATGTTTATGTGCTAATTTTATAATGATAATTTTGTAAGTTTTATTAGAACCAAAAATGATTTAAAAATATAAAGTAAAAATATCTGATTCAGGTTTTATCTGTGTGTGTGTGAACATTATAGAATTTACAACTAATACCTTCTTCCATCTTTTTGTTTCCAATTTTTATCTATTGCTACTTGTTGCATATTATGAATAAATAAATTGTGGTTTAACTAACCTAAATAATACATTACGTTACAATACTTAATATATTTTAAAGAAACATAGGTCAAGAAGTTTTATATATAGATTTATATATATGTAATTTGGATTTTAAATGGAACGAATATACAATACAAACAAATATTCGCAAGAAATTATTATCATTCGTCCTTGCATTCTCTGAAACATGTCACAAACTTTGCCTGACAATAAATCTGCACAGTTTTACGAAACACTAAAATTCCCCGCCTTACATTCGAAATAGGATTTCCATTTGTGCGATGTAATTACCTACCCTACGGGTAGGAAAACATTTGTATGCAATTACTATTTAATTCCCCTATCCTTTTATATACGGACAGAGATAGCTGTTGATGCAATTGGCGGATTAAACTTCTGCTTACTCGTGTAGTCGTCACATCTTGAATAGCAATGCTCTAGAATCCATGAGAATCAACACATGGAAGACTGGTGTGTTGATAGACTAACTCGTACATTGTTCCGACGTCTTGCGTAATGTAGAGAATTTGAGTTTCTTTCTCTAATTAAATCTCTCTTGTTAGAAAAGCTTTCATTGTGCAGTTACTGATTCTCAATTTGTTTAAAGTAAATAACTTCACGGATGGAATTATTGGATTGTGACATAGACTTAAGGAGATGAAAAATAGGTTATTTGTTTCAACAATATTATTTCTCTTGAATTCTGGTAAATTTTCAAAAGAAGATAAATAGAAATTCCTTGAAATTGGAATTATATTTCGCTTATGTCATTATTCCGAAATATATTTGACTAGGAAGGAAAGCTTTTCTTTTCTGAAAAGTATTAAAATAAAGGAAAAAATATTTATTGTACGCTACGTGTAATTAACACAAACGTCAAGAAAAACAATATATATTGCACCAAAAATATTAATTAAAATCTTTAAGCTTTGCTTTTATATTATATCTGCAGTGTTAATTGCATGTATTTTTAAGATAATACAAACAATTTTTTTTTTTTTTCGTTTTTGTCTAAGATTAACACAAACACACAAGCATGAATTATGCTCTTATATATATATATATATATATATATATATATATGTGTGTGTGTGTGTGTGTGTGTGTGTGTGTGTGTGTGTGTGTGTGTGTGTGTGTGTGTGTGTGTGTGTGTGTGTGTGTGTGTGTGTGTGTGTGTGTGTGTGTGTGTGTGTGTGTGTAGCATAATAAAATAAAAGTGAAGAATAATTAGAACCCACATTGCTAAAGAAATTGAAGCGCGTTCAGACCAACTCGTTACAAAAATGAACTGAGGTAGGGGACTGTCCAATGAGTCGGTAACATGTATTGCATTAAATATATTACGATTGCGGGAATTTCAAACAGTTAAATAACATCATAAATAATAAAAAAATATATATCCATGTATTTTTGTTAATTTTAAACTCCACGATTTTTTTATGTATCCTTCATTTGTTTTAATCAAAGAAAATGAAATTTATAATTTAAGCTCAATGTATATTTAGTACACATAATCCATGTGCAAATAATGATTCTCTTGTTTTAGATAATACCAAAATTTAAATTTAGTAATGTAATTTATTAATTTAGTGTTTTTTACATCTATGGCTATTTCCTTCAATGAATTTAATATTAGACAGAAACAACTCAATTTATTTCATTAAAAAATAGTTTATTTGAGACATTCGGTTGAAATAATTATTTGAATTTCAAATGAGACTGCGGGTTGGTTTTTTAATAATGAAAACTTAATACATTCCAAGGGAGTTGTTATCTCTTTTAGTGCGGCACCATACAGGTGGATACCAATCGCCACAGGTAATTTTGAAGCCAGGTTACCTCCCCAGAGAGAGGCATCTGAGCTCTAGTGATGCGAAACTATCCTTTGGATTTTAATTTTGTCGAGAACACTAAAGCCAAACAGGTGCTTAAAGGAATCTTTTACATTCCACATAATCATGCGACATGACCGCTGTCGATTATCTGCATCATTAAAATCAACCGACTTGGGCCGGCGTCTAATCCGCAACCTTAGGCAAACAGGGCAACCGACAATCCAACCCCGCACCCAATTGGCATAATAAATTATTAAAATTGTAGCAAGGATTTGTATTTTGCTCTATTAGTGGTATTATCCCCCCAAAAAAAACTGTTCTTTTATGAATCATAAACATTAATTTTAAAAAATATATAAATTTTGCATCACATTTTCTGGAATTTATATGTAATCATCATACAATTATACATAGTATATATACAGGGTGGTCATAATTAAACTGAAAGTGATCAAGGGATCCTGGAGAGAAAACCACTGGGAATATTCCGCTGAAATTTGGTATCTAAATGTTTCAGAACGTACGCAAATCCCATATGCCAAAAAAGAATAATCGCAATTTTCAACCGTTAGATTGCACTGCACCATATTTCAACGCTCACTGTTGCATATACAACTTCAAAGACCGATAGACACAGCTTAATGACATTCTAAGAGGCATATAAACAATATACAAAATCACTTACAGTTTATCAAAATCCCATACAATTACCTTCAGTAACTAAATATTTACAGTATCATGTAATCAAAAATTAATGTAAATTAAGATCACAAATTAAACAATCCATAAAGACCCTTTGGAAAACAATTAGCCATTATTTTTTCAATGAAATTATCGCATGATGGCGAACCACGTGCGGAAAACGTAAAATAACATGGTCCATTTTCGCATTTAAAATATCTGTTGTAACACACTTCACGTGTCTCGTTATACTAGATTTCAATTCAGCAATAGTAGCATGTTGTTATCCATAAACCATATCTTTCAGATTGCCTCACAGATAAAATTCGCAAGGATTAAGGTCCGCAGTTTATTTATGTCCACCCAGTACTTTAAATCCTATAGAAAATACCTGCCCAATTTTTCTACATCTAAAATTTTTATAATAATAGACAAGGTAATTATACCTAGTGCAAATGTTAAATAATTATTTAGTATTGTTAAACAATTTATTCCTGAAATGTTGTATACTTAATTTTTAATATTTGACTACAAACTAGCTGTGTGTATTAAGTCTATACAGTTAAAAGTACTAAGTATTTCATGGTATAAGCTTCTTTAACAGTCATTTTGATTGACTGGTACATTATTTTAACAATAAGCTTAGTCTTTAATTTTTAAAAAAAATGTTTTTGTGCCAAGGTTTATAAAAATATTCTTATCTTCTACACACAAAAAAATTTCTCTGGTGTTTTAAAGAGGTAATACGTATTAAAATTAAAAAATGCGCTAGTGTAAATCATTTCCTTCAATCAGATTAATTTTACTTAATCCATTTAAGGAATTTTATTAATCCTGAATGAAATATAAGGTTTAAAAGAGAATAAATCTTCCCCCTATCAATAAAAATATAATAAGCGTGTTTGCAAGAATTATTTCCTTAAAAATAACCATTCAGTAGTTAATTTAATTATGCGCTAATGGGATTTCATTTTTAATTGATTTATTGTTCGAAGACAAATGATTTATATAGGGAAAGAATTCACGAATCCGTTTCATTATCATTTAATCCGACAAATTCTGATTAATATTCACTTTAAATTTTTAGATAGATTAAAAGGGAAGAGGCATTTTTGAGTGTGAAAGAAAAATTTTATTTTCATGCATCAAATATTTCATAAAAATAATATTAAGAGTATATTTAATCTTGTCAACACTTCTATATTATTACAGAGGGTTTTTTAAACGCCATGAAAGATAATGCACAACTTTGAAATATTTTTTCTGGGTTTTGTAAAACTGTATTTCATTTCGTGATAGACACACATGTGTGTATTTTTTTAAAAACTTAATGACTTGATTCTCAAGTTGAACATAAATAAAACTTGAACAACCAGGTATATTACTCTTTATGGAAGTGGATGTTGGGCCCTCGATAAAGCAAAGGAACAAAAGTTGCTCATTGTTGAAAGAAAAATCTTGAGGAAAATCTTTGGTCCTATTCAAGAGAACAATGAGTGAAGAATTATTTACAATCATGAAAAGTACAAGGAGTTTGGCAACTATGGCGAAGCTGTATTGTGAGAACAATAAAAACATTACATATTAGGTGTCTGGGTCATCTGTACAGATATGCCAATGCTTTTCAGACCAAAAAAGTAACTTTTTCGAAACTTGAAGGGTTTAGACGTAGAGATGACCACCTACACATTGTTTAGACGATGTTGAAAATAATCTCAGATTAACGGGAATCAACCGATGGATGGTCATCGTGGCTTATAATATCAATTGGAGGAGGATCAGCTATTCAGTCTACAAATTTCTGTTGAACTTAAGAAGAATAATACCTTGATTCATCTAACATAACATTCATATGGCTGTTACTTACACAAAAGTTATTAGTGTATCAAATAACCACTTGCATTACCTTTACTTGAAACGGTATATAGTTTGTTTATATTTCTCAGCAATTAAAATTATATTTCCTACTTCACTCTTACGATACATTCATTCTTTAGTATTCAAAGTTCAAGATATTTCATTTTACATTAAACAATTCACAGATTCAAACCGTTTGCTCTTAACATTAAGCCCAAACGACTGAATTCTATGTTTAATACTGAATAAACATGCTTACTTTTAACTACTCCTATTAATATTAAAAGAATGGCAAACTCAGCACATGATTTTGCTGTTTTATATTGGTTTCGTAGTTCTAACGCGATTGTAAATTGAATCTATAAATACAAATTAATACCTCAAAGACTAAAGTGTTTCTTGTCACAACATTGTGGAAAATTTGAATCACGATAAGTATAATGCACATTTTTGCAAAATAAAAAAACAATGTTCACCATTGATGAAAGGTTAGTGTGGATGTAGCTAGAAAATATATTGCTAAAATAAATATTTTAATTCGCTACATTTTAAGAGAGAAATAAAAATTATGACTTTGATTGAGGTAGCTGACCATATTAGACGGATGATATTATTTTAAATACTTTGCATAGGAAAAAAAAACAAAGACAGTATATGAATTTCACTAATAAACCTTTTCTAAGAATTTAATGCCGTTTCTCATTCTTTGGTAGCTCAAATAAGGAAAATATCCCATACCCTAACGAGAATATTTTGTTTGAACTAAATATACATTATTTAGAAATATGTCTATGCATTTCAAAACACATAGTAGTGAATGTAAAAAAAAAATACTTCAACATATAATTTTTCTTAATTTATAAAAATAGTTAGCATGATACACTACGTAAAAAAGATTAAGTATAAAATGAAATTAAAAAAAATATTTCATGAATAGACTAGTAGTTAAAAAAATAATACGTCTCAAAAAGAATAAGAGTCTATAGCTTCTTTTTTTTACATAATTCAACATGAATACTCAATGATTACATTTGACAACTTGCAAAAAATATAGTTAGGAAAGATAATTTTCAAAATGCTTCATTCTGATTTTTCTGATGATATGCATTTTTTATATTTTCATCTTATATATATTTTTAAATACTTTTCAAAGCTTTAGTTTCTTAATAATTGTAGAAGTTTTCGTTATTTTGAAATCACTTCAAAGGTAAATATAAATATAAAATACTATGCAATTATGTTGTCCCTATATAATTATTTATGCCTCTAATTATTTATGGCTGGGTGGTGTGGGTAGTTTGTCGCTGACCTTCTGTACCCAAGGTTGCAGGTTCAACACCGGCCGAAGTAGACGGATTTTCATGATGCAGAAAATCTACAGCGGACATGTCGTATGGTTATACGGCATGTAATAGATTCCTAGGGGGTGATGTAGGAAAATTAAATCCTAATACATGTTCACATCGTCATAGCTCAATTGCACCCTCTACAGAGGAAACTGGGTATCCAAAATACCTGCGGTGATTGGTGCCCGCCAATATGGTGCCGCACTGAAAATAGATACCTGCTTTCGGTGATGTATTAGGTAGATTGATGAACTGTGTTAATAACTATTCATAATCTGTCATTAGAAAAAAAATATATATCCCTATATATTTATTTATGCCTCTAATTATTTATATGTTTCTGTATAATCCTTTATGCCTGTAATTCAGTGCTTCTCAAACTTGCAATATTCGCGACCCAATATTCGATCATAATTTTCATCGCGCCCACCTCATGCAGTAACAATATATTCAATTCAATAATACTATACTTGAGCTCTCTAAAGCTACAATACGACTTTAACTTCTTACGCCCC
Organism: Trichonephila clavipes; assembly: GCA_019973935.1. Classification (NCBI taxonomy): domain Eukaryota; kingdom Metazoa; phylum Arthropoda; class Arachnida; order Araneae; family Nephilidae; genus Trichonephila; species Trichonephila clavipes. The sequence goes on along the minus strand of BMAU01018018.1, from coordinate 437,731 downwards.
CGTGTACATAAACGTCTCACTAAGCCAAAGCATTTATTTCTCCAGACGTATATATACGTCTTTCCGAAATATGAAATTTTCTATGAACTGCTATCCATAAAATTATTCCGAAGATTTGGGAATGAAATAAAAGGACTTTGACAATATTTGCGAAGGATTTACTTATTCCAGATTATTTTTGCTTCCTTATTCCTCCCCCTCCCCCAATACTTCACGTACGCGTGTCTACGTGGAAAACAGTTGGCATTTGGAAGCGAATCACGAAGCTTTTGATCGGCAGTCAAGGTTTAGTTATAAAACGTACAAAAATTATCAAAAGTGTTATAATTTTTGTTTTAAATTGTATATATGACAAGCCCATGGGGTCACTGGTAATTAATAAACTTGTTTTTAACTTAGTATTGTTAAATTAATTATAAAATACACTGTGTAACACTGGTATATTTATAAGTGTAATATATCAGTGTAAATGTGTATTTTATTTTTTATTACGTCAGAACGTATTTTTTGTTTACTATCAGTAAATTAATAATTTTTTTAATAATCTTTTGTTCTCGACTTTTCAATAGGCTCGCGTCCCCTTGTAGTGTTGTCACATCCCCAAGGGGGCACGCCCCACAGTTTGAGAAAGGCTGCTGTAATTATTTATATGTCACTATATGATTTTTTATGCCTCTGATTATTTATATGTTCCTATATAAATTATGTTGCAAAACATGCATTTGTTACAATACGCACTGCGATGTTTTGAGTTCAAATAAGAAGTTCTTGAAACCCAATTTTTAAATTTTATCATTTCTCAGAAAACTTTAAATCACCTTGTTATATATCATAAAAAATCTATTAAAAATCATTTAAATTCTTAATAAGATGTAACATCATGTATATTAGTTCTTTTCAATATAGTGTATATAATTAATGTAGATTTACTTCAAAAGAGCGAGATAATTAATTTCAGAAAAAACTATTTTAATTTATTTTAAATAATTGGCTTTCAAAAGGCTCTTCCACTTTTAAGGTAAAAATAATATAGCGTTAGATTGTATGAAATAAAATTCTATTAAAATAAGTAAATATTTTTTTAAATTAAATTAAATGAGGACTTCTCAATCAGTTTTTTTTACTGAACTTAATAGTTTACTAAAAATATAGCTGAAGTGCTAATAAGTTTCTGCATAAAATTATTTATGTGTATTTAATTAGAATGTTTTTTCAACTAAAGAGTAAATTAGAAATGTCTGGAAAGTGATTAGCCTTCTACATTACTGTACAAAATAATAATTGACTTAGAATATGATGCAAAGAAAAATTATTTTTACTGCCTTTATTTTACATGATATACTGCATTATTGAATGTGTATATGTTACACAAACAATTGTAAATTAAATATAGTTATATAATACGAAGAACAAAGAACAAATTGGTTTCGAAAACTCAGTAAAATATTTAACACTGATTCACTTAATCTTGAATACGTTAAATCATATGATCGTATTTTGATAAAATATCTTACATCAAAGGTTCTTAATAATGATAATATTCGAAGATGTAGAATTTTAAATTAGGAATAAACTCTCTCTCTCTCTCTCTCTCTACCCTCTCTCTACTCTAAAATTTTACTATATAAATGTGTTGCATTTATAGTAAAATAATTTTATTTTTGTTCAGTTGAATAATACACTGCTCAAAATAATTTAAGGATATTGCGGTTTTAGGCGAATCTTGTGGCTGGGAAACTTTTTAGCTGATTGATACATGGTCGACAGAAGTAGTAGGTTATATGAGAATAAATTACACATGTTTGTCAGAAAAAAATGCATTTTATTGCGCATTTAAGTACAAAAGGAAAACAAAACACAATTTGTTCATATGAGAAAAAAAGAATAAGAAAAAGTGTTTCCTTCATAGGAAATCATTTTCAGTGGGGGGTATGGTTTCCACGAACGGCCAGCAACGTTGAGCACCTTTGAGGCATGGAGTCAATGAGGCTATTAATCACGAGTTGGGGTATTCTGTCCCACTCTTCCAGAAGAGCTCTTTCCAGTTCTTGGAGAGTTTGTGGAGATAGTTGGCGGCCAGCAACTCGTCTTCCTAGAGCGTCCCAAACGTGCTCTATTGGATTCATGTCTGGAGAACTCGCTGATCATTCCATTCGTACGATTCCTTCCTCGAAAAGGAAATCCTCCACCAGGTTAGCACGATGTGGCATGCAGTTATTGTCCATTAAAATGAAGCCATCTCCGATTGCTGCAGCGTAAGGGTCTACCAATAGGTCTGAGGATCTCATCCCTATATCGGCGAGCAGTCAGAGGTCCATTTCGAATGATGTAGAGGTCTGTGCGCCCGTCTATGGAGATGTCACCATACACCAACACTCCCCCACCGCCAAATCTGACACTTTCGTGCACGAACGCAGGATTATTCTTACTGCAACGGTCCCTCCAGATGAAAATACGCCTATCATCCGGATAAACAGAAAAACGGGACTCGTCAGAAAAAAGAACATTGCTCCATTCATTTCTCTTCCAGTTCACATGATCTTTTGCCCACTCCCTGCGGTCGCCACGATGCCTTGATGTTAGTCTAACACATACCATCGGTCGGCGAGCATACAGACCTACACCATGGAGCCGGTTTCGGACAGTCTGAGTTGAAACCGTGGTGCCAGTAGCCGAGCGAAGGTGTTGTTGGAGAAGAGTAGCGTTCATATTTCGGTGTCTCCGAGCCGTTTACACTAAATAACGATCTTCATTGGGCGTTGTTGCCCGTCTACGGCCTTGTCCTGGTTTTCCTAGAGATTGATACTTGTGCAAGATGAAATGAACCCCTTGTGATGTGAATATATAGAATACATGGGTGTAGGAGAAGAGAGAAAGATCGCGAATATAGAAGAGTTTCACTTTAGCTGTCATTCTTAGTATGTGCTTGATAATGACCGATTGCATTGCATTGTAAAGTTGTGAATCTCAGCATAAGAACCAGGTTCAATTTAACAATACTTTGTCAATCTATACAGTCTGAATAAATCAAAACAAAGTATACGATAATCTTTGAATACACAGCAGAATCGAATGTGTTTATATAATGGTGGTTGAATACTTGACAATGACAAATGAATGACAAGAAATTGTCGTTCGAAATAAATCACTATTCTGTCGCAACTGCACATTAGTAATTTTTATATCTAGCGGTCCCATGGACAGAGTGAATAACTCTTGTTTGCTCTTTACACATGTCTGGGGTGCCATTGTTAAGTTTCAAACGTTCAATGTCAGATTACATGTTGCATGCATCTTTCAAAAATTCTTGGACTTTTACCAGGCTCAACTCTACAATCCTCCCCCTCGTGTCTTGACTTGTCACCCGTTAAACACACGTGTTTCATATGTGACAAATAACTGATATATTATACTCTTTTTACTTCTTTGAAGAATTTTAGCAGCCTATATAATAACAAAGCCCCAAAGCACTTATAAATGTTCTTCCTTTAAGCGCCAAGATGCTTCACATAACTATTGTCAGTCATGAAGCCAGCAAAAAGTACAGCTTTAGTCCTTTATGTTTCACGTGTTTGAACGCGATTGTTATTTCAGTTGTTCGATAAGTGTGTTTAAAATTATTTTTGAAAATATACATTTGCTTTGTTAACAGATAAGTTTCATAATATTGCATTTTGGATGACCATCAACGCAACCATCCGAAATTCATTTTTCATTTGATAAAATTTTCTGATTATAAAAATTGAATTCTCTCACCGCGGTAATTTGAAAATTTTGATTTGACTAATTTATTTCATTGTTTTTATTTCATGGTATGTAATGAAAGAAGGACATTTGCAGCTTTATTTCGATACTAATATCATTACATATTAAACAGAAAACTAATATATATTTCAAAAATAAAATTTGTATTGAATATAATTTCTTTAAAGTATAATAATTACTTAGTAATTTTTAAATACCTATTTCGCAAAATTATTTGTTAGACTAATTATTTTATTTGAACGACGTTCTAAATTAACTGCATAACAATTTAATATATTAGTTAATTTTTCTTACAGAGTTACTATTCTGAATACAAATGTATTCTTATAAAACATTTGAAGTTAATATGCAAGGTCACTGCTAAGCCTATCAAAAAGAAGAGGCGGAATGCCATCAAAAAGTATAGCCCAATTGAAATGCAAAAACTGCAAATAATTTGATGATTCTTCTCGTATGTAATAATTTAAAATTATTTATTATAACGACTAGGAAAAAAATAGTTTATTTTTCAACAGAATAAAACCTATTTCAAATAATTTAAGGGAATTAATTATTTCTTATTTATTAAGGAAATGATTTTAACTGACATACTTGGTTTTGTTTTTATCCAACATTATTCTTTTACCTATCTTGTAGGTTTGCAGAAAATAAACTACAATTTATTTTTTAATTTGTGATTCAAATGAAACATATTTAAATAGTGTTTCAAAAGTTCAATTATCCGTGTATATTACAGAACAGTTTTTGTTGAAAATGAATAACAGTGCATTAGTTTTATTTAATTTATTTTTCGTAAAACAGCAGCACAAACGATTTAACTTGTTTGAAATATTATATTTATTTTAGTTATTTCTCAAACATGGGAAACTATGAGTAATAAAGTTGTAAGAATGTAGCATAATTTTCGCAATTCATTTGCCACAGAAAGGGCTTTTTTTAAATTTTTGCTTTTCCCTTCAAGTTATAGTTATAATATACCGGGGAATATTTCGAGGAATACACATTCTACATCCTATCTTTCATTAATTAGTTAACCCCTCTCTAAAGGAACTTATGCCTATTAAATATGTTGAAGCTAAAAAGTCCTCAAGTAGTCCTAGTGTGGAAAAAAGCACAGGAGGTGCCGATTGAAATAAAATCATCACTTGGGGAATAACTCACTGCTTGCTTCAAGAAGCTCAGAATTACGGATTTTGTTGTCGGTAGTCTTCGAGTAGCTTTGCTCCCTTTGAACATTAATAACAACAATCAATTCATCTATTATTTGAGTAGTATTACAATTGTCGAAAATATCAGTAATGTCAAAAAAAGAGAGATAAACAGAAAACAGTACAGCCGAATTTTTTTTTTGAAGGATAGTTTTCTTAAGAGAAAAGGGAGTAAAATGATTATTTTAAAATATCATTTTTTAAAAGAAAACTTCTTTCGGAGTTTCCCCCCCTAAAAAAAAGGAAAGTAGGATTTTTTTAGGAAATGAAAGTTCACATTGGTATAATATAAATGGGTGAAAAGTGCAATTTACTGTCCCGCTAAAATGGAGGGTAATTTCGAATTCTAATTTTGAGGTAACCGCAGACGTTTAAAGTAACAAAATTTGGTCAAGACACATATTTTTGTATTTTCATTTTATAGAATAGATCAGCGTTTCTCTAACTGTGGGGCACGCCCCTCTTGGGGGTGTGATATCTCTACAAGAGGGGCGCGAGGATATTAAAAGTCAAAAATAAAAGATTATTTAAAAAATTATTAATTTGCTGAACGTAAACAAACAGAATACATTATGGCACAATAAAAATAAATTACACATTTATACTTGTATCAGTACTTCACAATGTATTTTATAAGTAATTGAACAATATTAATTTAACAGCAAGTTTAATAATTACCAGTGACTCCACGGGCTTGCCAAGTATACAATTATATACACAAATTAACACTTGTCTTGATAATCTGTACGGTTTATAATGAATCCCTTAACTTGCAAGATATAAAGTTAAACGGTTAACTACGCAATGCCACTGTTTTTTTTTTTCACATAAGCACGCGTATGAGTTGTATTGGAGGAGGGGGGGATAAAAGAGGAATAAAATCCTTCTTAGAGGAAAACGTAAATCCTTCGCAAATACTGTCAAGTTAATTTTATTGCATTACAAAGCTTTCGGAATAATTCTATTGATAGAAGTTCACTGAAAAGATCATACTTCGGAAAGACGTATATATACGACTGAACCAATTAATATATTGGCGGACCAAGACGTTTATATACGCCGGTGGGACTTAAGAAGTTAAAGTCATACTGTAGCTTTAGTATCAAAGCATAGTATTATTGAATTCAATATATTGTTATTGTATGAGGAAAGAGGGGGCGCGATGGAAATGATAACTGAAAATTGGGTAGCAAGAATCAAAAATTTGAGAAGCACTGGAATAGATCTATCTTCTGGCTTTACAAAACATACATTGTTTTGTTTCTACGCTATCTAAAGTCCGAGTTATACAATCAGTTTTATAAAGTTATAAAAACTGGAAGTGGGTTCAGGGGAAAAGAGATTCTGCCTTAAATTAAATTAGTGTCTTAGAGTGATAATTGTGGATGGATTCATACTTAATAAAAAAGAGAAATAAGGATTATTATATATTTATTTTTTGCATTTTAATATGATGTATTTTAAAATGATTAGATTTAGGATCATGCCCGGAGGGAACTAAGTATATCTAACCCCTAAGTATATCTCTATCATTCAGTTTGAGTTGAGTTGAAGGTATGGAAATATACGCTCGTATAATTAATAATATGATCAAATACAAGTTACATACAATTATCCACGTTTTTCATACAGATAGAGTTATGCAACAATTATTTACTGAAGAATGTCCTAATGCAGTGTTTCTCAAACTGTGGGGCGCGCCCCTGGGGGGGGCGCGATATACCTACAAGGGGGGCGCGAGCATATCGAAAATAAAAGATTTAAAAAAATTTATTTACTAGAATGAAGTAAAACAAGATACTTTCTGACATAATAAAAAATATACACATTTACACGGAAATAATATACATACACACACACACACACACACACACATATATATATATATATATATATATATATATATATATATATATATATATATATATATTATCTGCAATTTTACATCATCAAAAATAAAATCTTCTACTTCAAAACCTCACTTTTTAGCTATCTTTGATACTATAACCAAATAAAAAACGTTTTATTCGATTTGCTGTAATCCCATGATGACAGATTTTTTTTATTACGTTTCTTTTCAAAGTGGAAATGCTACTCTTTCAGAGGAAAGACAAAACCCAGACCCATAATCAAAAAAAATTTTAGGAATATAAAAAATTCATCACTGTTATATATTATTGCCATCAGCTGTAGGCAGCAGAATGTATTTGTTGCGGTTTGACCTTCGAGCTTGTACGGTTAGTTACGTCCCTGCTCTTATGTATTTGTTTTTTCATTTAGGGAAGTTTGAAGGATTACTAAGCCAAGCATAATGAAAAACGTTTTACATCATTTTTTAGAACATCCATATTGTAATAAATACACTTTTAATCCGGGAGCGGTCACGCCGAACACAGAGTGGACGAAATCGGTAATTCTGGCAAAACTGTTTAATTGTTACCAATGGCCCTGACACTATCATCCTGTTTGACAATCTTAACGTGAACTAAAATATATTTGTCACATATCTCCCTCTTTTTTGGGAGTGACAGACGTTTTTTTTACGATCTTAAGGTACTTGTTTTGTCTGAGTTCCCGGTGTGATAACTTTTTTCCGAAATTTTTTTTCTGTGTCCTTGAAAAAAGGGGGTTGAGTATATTTTCTCTTAGTTAAATTATTCACTGAAATTACGATTTTTATTGTGTACTATAAAAATAAATATAAAAAAAGGATTGGGGTGGCTCAATAACCCCGCTCGACCATTAGTATCGAGTGCGCGTCTGCTCCAGGATTAAAACATGTGAAAGAGTCTTTTCGCTTTCTCTCAATATTAAAAATAATACAATTATTCTTCATCAGAATTTTTTTTATTGTTCATTATTCAACATCAATTCTAAATGCTAATTCTTTGAGGCTTAGAATTACAGTTCGCTTAAAACTAATTATAATTTGAGCAATCATTTTAAAAAAATCATTTTACAATTTTGTAAACATTGTCGCACACTTGGCTTTACTCTCCTTACAATTAAGCGATTATATCAATAATGTTTTATTTTCTGATAAATGAACTCGGGCAAAGAGCGGGCACTTCAGCCGGTATATGTAATGTATCAGTGCTGCACAGAGTATTTTATAACTAATTAATTAATGCTAAATTAAGAAAAAGTTTAATAAGTATTAGCGACTTCCATGGGCTTGTCTTACAGAGCAAAGTTTTTCAAAGGAATGCTTATGAATAGAAATTGACCCTCTGAGTTATTTTTCTACATTTAACTGATATGTATATTTTGTCTTCTAAGCAACCACCGCATTTTGCAATATGTTCCAATTAAAAAATTAGAGAAAGGAAAAATAACATAATTATCCTATTACTTATTTTTTATGCTTAAAAGTAATATACACAAAATTTAATACTTATGTCATGAATTTGTACGGTTTATAATAAAGATTGTTGCTTTAGCGTCAAAGTTCACTATGATTGCATAAGGGGGGCGCGATAAAATTGTGATTGAAAAGGGGGGGGCGCCAGTATTGAAAGTTTGAGAAGCACTGTCCTAATGCATTAACTTCTGGACGTTATGACAATGCTAACCCTGAACTGAAGAAATCAGTCTCTTTTACTCTTGCCATTGTAATGGTCAATTGAATTAATTTTAAAAAAACATTGATCTTTATAAGTATATAACGTTAATAAATTAATATAAATAGCATTTATTGTCTAAAAACCCAAAACTAGTAGACATAATTCTGTTTCTCATTACACTTCATGACAAAAGTACATATATCCTAATATACACTGGTGTGCAAAAATTAAGGACGAAGTCGAAAAATTTGCATATCAGCTAAACGAAGAGGCAGAGCGGACAGAAAGACCAATCAGGAGATTAAGTAAGGTGATGTACGGTAGCACATACGCAGATATGCAGGTAGACGTAATGGGGGAGTGTCTGAGTAGTATAAAGCATGTTGTCGGTGTAAGATCAGTATTTCTGGCAAAGAGATTGCATGCCGTATAGCAGTTAAAATCACACCGAGTTGCTGCCTCAGCGAGAAATGGCGAATAATCAATCTGTTAGACGACATCTGGATGCTTTTACCCGAGGTCGAATCATTGGGAGAAGTTGGAGAAAAGCCGCAGTGTGACAAGTGTAGCTGCAGAGTTCGGAATTGCTCACATCATCGTTTCACGACTTTGGAGACAATTTCAAACTACAGGAACAGCTATCCGGGCGCTCAGTAGTGGTTGTCCACGAGGAACCACACCCGCAGATGACTGGTACATTGTCTTACAGGCCAGAAGAAACAGGCGGCAGACAGCGGGAGAAATCGCTAGACACACGACACAGGCGACTGGACGACCGATATCGCGTTTTACCGTGGCCAGAAGACTGCACAGGGGTGGTCTTTTTGCACGACGCCCTGTACAGTGTGTACCTTTAACGCCTGCCCATCGGAGAAGGCGTTCTATGTGGTGCCAGGAACACCGGAATTGGAGATACAATGTATGGGGACGAGTACTCTTTACAGATGAGAGCAGATTCAGTTTGAGTAGCGATTCTCATTTGCATACTCATCTGGAGAGAGCGGGGAAGCCGCAATCATCCCTCGAACATCATTGAAAGAGACAGGTATGGAAGTCGCGGTGTTCTCGTTTGGGGAGGCATCATGCTTGGTAGTCGTACAGACCTTCACATCTTCGACGCAGGTTCAGTCAACGGGACCCGTTATTGTAACGAGATTCTTCTTCCATATGTGCGTCTTTTTAGAGGCGCTATGGGTCTGCAGTTCCTTTTCATGGACGACAATGCACCATGTCATCGCACAGTAGCTGCCGAACAGCTGTTAGAGAGTGAGGATATTGAACGTATGGATTGGCCTGCATGATCTCCGGATCTCAATACCATAGAGCATGTATGGAATTTTCTAGGCAGACGCTTGGCAGCTCGTACCTTACCACCAGTAACGATTCGGGAGCTTCGATTGGCGCTGCAAGACGAATGGGCACCAATGCCTCAACAACTCATTGACACCCTCATTCTCAGCATGGGCAGACGCTGTGAAACCTGCCTAGCAGTCAGGGGAGATCATATCCCCTACTAAATACCGGATGTTTCTTGCTGGACACCCATCACAGGGATGTTTCGGCCTTCAGTCGCATTGCGCTCCATGCTACTTTTTCAATAAAGCTTCTTTTTATCACTCTGTTTTCTCTTTTAGTAAGTGTTGCTTACATATTACACATGTCCTTACGTATTGGGGATCTTACGGTATTAAATGTGTTGATTTGGAAAGCTTTTGTACAAAGTTATATTGAAAAAACCGTCTCGTCCTTAATTTTTGCACACCAGTGTATATTATAAACGCGAAAGCTTGTTAGGATCTTTGGTCGTCTTTCACGCAAAAACAACTGTATGGATTTTAATGAAACTTTACAATGATATACCTTATAAATCAGAATTACACATATGCTATAATTTATATAGATATTGCGTGAAGTGTCCAAAATGTAACGATAATTGTCAAGTAAGTATGCAATTGTTCTGCCATTTGTAATATAGCCCGCGACAGCATATATCCATATTTTATGTATAAGCCATTATTGCCAAAATAACGAACCTTAAATATAATAAAAATTGATAATTGCACGTTGTAATGCACGTTTGGTAGTAACAAACTCATCCTTATATCAAAATAAATACTTTTATCGCTATTGGCAATACCATAAATACGAGTACAATAAAAATTAATAATTGCACGCTCTAAAGCTTGTGCTGTGTTTCAACCCCAAGGCTCATCAAACACGAGCAACTACTCAACTCTCACTGGAATGTTAACTGTAACCATTGGCTTGTATATAAGAAGTGTTCTTAATAACGTGGCGATTTGCTAAAAGTGTTTGATTCTCTTTGACTTTTAACTTAAAGAACCACATTTGTTTTTAAATTAATCATACTTTTTACATTTGCTGGCGCTCCCGGTCTTTTTTAAGCATGACTGTTGAAAGTTTGAGAGTGAAGCAGAGATCGCTACGATCGAGTTTTACAATGTGCTGCACTTCTATTGAAGATGCGTTGAAAAGGGATACTTCATTACTCGATTTCTATGCCTTGCAAAGACAAATAATAGACAAGTTTGCAAGGCTGGATACCGTCCAGGAGCAGATTTTGGAATGGCTTCTTGGTGATGAAACATTGAGTGGTGAATATGAAGATGACTTCAACAAAGCGGAAAAATACCGTGATAAAATGAATCAGTTATCTGCGGAGCTGGAGTATGCTGTTAAAAAAGTTTAAATAAACCGCAAAGTAAAGCTGAGATATCGCAAGGTAAAACCAGAAAATTTAAGCTTCCCAAATTGAAACTAACAAGATTTAATGGTGATCCAAAGGACTTTCTTAATTTTTGGTCTCAGTTCGAAAAAATTCACATCGATTCGAACATTGATGACGACGATAAAATGCATTATCTTATTCAATGCAGTGTCCCCAGTTCAAAAATGTTCAGACTGGTGAGTAGTTTTCCACCAACAAAGGAAAACTACAGAAAAGCTGTGCAACAAGTCAAGGAACGATTTGGTCGAGAAGATCTGCTAGTACAGATTTATATAAGACTTGCTTGGTTTAATTATGCAAAATGCTACTGGAAAGATAAGGCTGGAGCTATCCAAACTTAATAATGTTTAAAAGAGCAAACTCCTAGCCTTAAAATCACTAGGGAGAACGCAAGAAAAGCTCGCCGATTTTTTGGAGCCTCTCGTGAACTCGTTCTTACTGGAAGCCGTGCTACGGGCCTGTGAGAGGTGCAGGAATGCGGAAACAACATCAGAAGGTCAAGACAGTGACCGATCTCTCGACAGGTTAATGACTTTACTCCGCAAAGAAGTTGAATCGGAAGAAATGATTCTCCTCGCTCGTACCGGACTGGAGTCCACGCAACGTCAGAAAGTCAAAGACAACGCAGAGGAGCCATCTTTGGCTACAAGTGCTGCTCTCGTTAACACCAAAAGAGAGAGGTCAGGCAAGCCAAAATCTTGTTTATTTTGTTTTCAATCTAATCACTGGACCTCTGACTGTCTAATTAATAAAAAATTGTCGTTAAATGATAAAAAGAGTATTTTAATTAGAAATCGAGCATGTTTTCGATGTTTAAATAAAGGTCATAATGCTCGTTCTTGCAGATTAAATACTTTAAAGTGCAGGAATTGTGAATACAAGCCATCAAGCAATATTATGTAATAAAGAAGAGGAATTTGATTTAAAAAATGAGACAAATGGGGCTACCATTAGTAAGTCTCTTGTCAGTCAGTCTGTAATTACTAGTGTGTATTTACAAACTGTAGCTTTAAAATTGTGTTATAGTAATAGTGAAATGGTTTTGTGTTGTTTGCTAGATAATGGGTCTCAAATATCTTACTTGTCACTTCGTGTTATTATTTTGTTGAAATAAATTATGTGTCAATTAAATTATTACATTCAGATGTAATTAGTGTTCGAAATTTTACTCAATTTTACTCAAATTTTACTCAAAATGGTCCAGATTATTAAAGTTTATTCATAAAAATTTTGAATATAAGATGTGTGTACAGGACAGCGTCTGTCGGGTTCTCTAGTATATATATATATATATGTGTGTGTGTAAATAAACTATAGTCTAATAAACTTAGTTTTGTTAAATATATGATTTTTTTTAAGTATTTTTAACATGAAATTCTTTTAGCACGAAAAAATTCATAACCTTTTGGTTTTGCGTTAAAGGATTTTCACTGCATGTAAATTTTAACTTCATTTAACTATTTTAATGATCCGAACTTTAAGATTCTTTAATGCTATATGTTTATCTAAAAAATAATAATGAATGTTTGTATGTATGACCTCGCTTCGCTCTAAAACTGTTCAACTTATCACTATGAATATTGGCATGCATATGTATTTTTTATGGAGAAGAGTATTGTGCTACCTTCGTTGCAGCTCCCGACCAGATGGTGCTACAGTATATCAACTTCTGCACAGTTCAATTAATTGTCAAGTTGCCAACTTGACTCTATCAACAACATTTCGTTATGTTTCGATTGAATCGCCGTTATAATTTAAGGAAAGGCGTTGCCTGGAAATATTACAATTTTAGCAGAATTACAAAAGAAATTAATATTAATGTATTACACTTCTAGATATAAATTATTTACACTATTTTAAGCGTTCTTTACACAAAATTTGTAACAATGTTTTACTTTGGCTGAGCAGAGATAAGCTTAGTAAGGTGTTTTCAAAAATAGACCCACAAGAGAGTTAAGGAGCGTTATAAATTTAAAAAAAAAAACATTTTTATCAGCTATTAGATCTACAGACTTAAATTTCAGCAAACATGTTTCTTTTTGTTTAATATACATTTCACTTAAAATTAACTCATTTATCCTTCAATCTGTATTGTTTAATTTTTCAATTCACCTGTGTGAAGAACGGGTATACCAGCTAGTATTAAAATTATATGAAAATAAAAAATAACGAGGAATTTTAGTTCTTTAATAAAAGTATTTTTTTTTTAGTTTTGTCAAATGTTTCAAAATTTATAGGGAACATTTGGGTATTAGCCACTAGAGCCACTGGCAGCTAGTTCCATGATGAATGAGACAGACTTAAAACTTGAGAGTGTGAGTATACAACATGATTTCCAAACAATTTTAATTTTGTATTGATTTTAACAGCTTATTTTTTTAAAAGAAATATTGCTTCGTCAAATTATTTTATTTTCCTGACTTGCGCATTAAGAGGTTAATTATTTTTATTAGACTGTGTGAATTGTTTTCATACCAAAATGGAATTAGATGGTAGATTTTAAGTAAATATATTGAAATTAAGCATAGAAAAAAGTTATATGTTGTAACAATATTAAAGTTATAACATATTTAAGTAGTATTTATTTCATGTGTACCAATAATTTGTTTGTTTCTTTAAGAGAAGTTTAAAAATAAAAGGAAGATATCGAAGAGAAAAAGAGTTATAGGTAAAACAAACCGAAGGAAAAAAGGAATACATATAATAATTTAGATAGAAATAACAAATAAAGGACGAATCAGATTGCGTGGTATATAACTATGTCAATGCATTCCTTACTTTCTTATTATTCACTATTAAAGCATAAAGAATACTGGTTCTCTTGCATCTCTTCCAAATAGAAACGAGATTTGGATACTGTCTGATAGCAGAAGTGCAATACAGCACTTGTCCAATTGGCAAAGTGTGAGAGATAATGTTGGAGTGTCACTACTCACCAAGTTAAAATGACTTTCCACGTCGCATCAAAGTCATCTGAAGTGGATTTCCTCTCACATAGATCTAGAGGGAATGAGATTGCGGACACTTTGACCAAGGCTGGCGCTCGCGAGTTACCAGAGCCGTCAGCACCCCTCACTTTTTTTGGTGATTTTGTCTAGAACTAAACACCAGAATAAGACCGCTTGGATTACCCCCCCAGAGCACCATTGGTATCAATGTTCTCGTCCTGGAGGCTCTCTGGCTAACGGTTGTTCAAGACAGGATCAAACTCTTCTAGTCCAATTTCGAGAGAGAGAAGTGGCAATATCAAAACAATGAAATTTTCCGAAGGACGCAAGAGCTTTGAAATGTGCACGAACTGTTCTTCTGAGCCGTCCACACTTAATCACATCCTCGAGTGCCTAAAGCTCACCAAGCAGGACTCAGCAGACGTTCCTTTGTTTGTTTTGGGCTATCTGAAAGTGTATGATGTCATGGACCTGGTCTAGCACTGCTGACCAATGGGGACGTGCAGCAACAACTGGGTACTGGATAGAGAACACATCAAAAGAAAGTAATTTTTAGCAGAAAGACTATTACCTTCTTAGCATGTAAGAATACTCTATGGCAGCAACATAGATTGAATGCTTGCAGTTCAAAGATATATTATTGAAAGCTTTTTAGTTTGAATGAAAGTCAAGTTTTTCGTTAAACTATTGAAATATAAACACTTGAAACGATTTTAAACTTATAAAGAACTATTGCATTTGGATAATTTAACAATGGAAAACTTATGTAACAAAATTAAGTAAGAAAAGTAAGTAAAATAAAAGTGTGTCTTTTTTTCCACTGAATGAGATTGCGCTCACCAAACAAGGATATAGAGTAAGAGACTTTTTGAGAAGCACAGCATTCCATCACTTTGGAGAGAACCTGCCATGTAACATTTATTTAGATTTGAAATAAATATACAGCAAGTAAAAGAGGAACCAAATAAAAAAGCCAATATTCAGATTAAATTAGAAATGACGCTTCTATGCGTGTGTATGTGACTAAACTCCTCCTAAAAGGGTGGACCGATTTTGATGAAATTTTTTGTGGTTGTTACAGTGAATTGGAGAATGTTTTAGATTCACAATTTGGTCTGATATCACAATTAGTCAAAAAGATATTATTTACACGTTCGTTGTTCAACAATTATCCTAACCTACAAATCTATTTGTGTAGCTATTTGATTACACACATTATTAAACTTTTTCTAGTTTAAAATTATTTCTTATCGGAAATCTATACTAATAAGGGAAACAGTTTTTGTGTGTTTTTCACTTCCAAGCAACTCAGAATTATAAAACTTGGCATAATTACTATATTTCCTAATGGTGTGCACTACGAAGGTTTTTTTCGATATTCGCTATAGATTTTTTTTAAGATTAAATTTTTCAGTGATTTTCACATTTTTTTTCAACAAATGGATTTTAAATTGCTATTTTCGTCACAGTCCTTTTTGTTTTGCTTATATTTTATTTGATTATTTCAAAAAATTTCTGGATGTTTATTTGATGTATCGTTTCTTTTTCAGCTTAAAAAATCAATGTAATTTGGCTTAATGTTGCTTATATTTAATTTTATTATTTCAAACTATTTCTGGATAATATTGATTGATCCAATTGTGATAACCGTATATGTAATGACGCTAGATATTGTAATAACTTTTTAATACAAATTTTCATCAAAACGGTTCAGATTGTTAAAGCTTATTCATAAAAATTTGGCATTTTTGAATTTAAGATGTGTGTACAGGACAACGTCTGTTAGGTCCGCTAGTTTTATTATAATTCTTGATAAACATTTTCAAAAATAAATTACAATACAAACATTTTTAATATTCAATTAAAATAAGTACTATTATTTTTAATTGGCATCAGAACATCGAATGTTCAATGGAATCAGTTTATAGGATCAATTTAAGAATATTAAGTACTTACCAAGTCTTTCAGCTTTAAAGCCATTGCAGTTGGAAATTAAAATCATAGTATGTTTAAATAGCTTATAGCTGTCATTTATGAAACAGCTTCTTTAAATAACTATTTTTCAATATTAACGTTCTAAGAAAAATGATTATTTTTACAAAAAGATCTATTTAAAATATGAGTGTTACTGTCAACAGCTGTGTTCAACAATCTATGATTCAAAAAACAATCCTTTGAATTTTTTTTTTCATTTTAGAATGTCTTCTACTGTTACTTTTTTAAACTGAAATATCTGTTTTTGACAATAATTAGATTTTATAGCTGACTTTTCTAATTGATTAAAAATTATATAGTAACTGAAAGAAAAAAAATCATCATGTGTAAAAAATATTGTAGAAGTAGCTGTTTCCTACTTGAATTTTAGATCAAATAATTTTAAATGCGGGTTTTTTATTGCATATTAATGGAATCCATTTTTTTAATTTGCAAAATTTTAAATTTATTGAATTTGGTAAAAGCTTATTTGTACATTAACAAGCATTTAATATTTAATCGAAAAATATTTTTGAATGTAAATGAATTATTATTTGATTCAAGGAATAAACTTTTTAAAAAAACCATTTGTTTTTTTATTTTTTACTATAGACAATTTATTTATAGATGCACTTACGTAATTATACAAAATCATGCAGCTTGTACTTAAAAAATTTCCTTAATCACATTATGAGTTTGCATGTGCAATTAATTGTTATTTATTTTTTTCGAAGAGCTTTTTTTTGTTATTCAGAGTGGCAACATCATAGTTTCATGACAAGGACACGTTTAACTCATCGTTTGTGTGTGTGTGTGTACGGGTGTTTTAAAAATAAACCTCTAAGATTGAATATTATTATTCGAATAAGGGCTGCAAAGATTTAAATGTTTTTAAAAATGGACTTTCGATTTAACTCTCAGATATAATTGGATACTTTTTATTACCATTATTTTTAATGAAAGAGAAAGACAAGTCTATTTGCTAAAAGCAAAATGCTGCTCATATGCTTCTATAAGCCCATTAAGTGACTGAGAGAGGAAGAGGATTTCTTATTTTTTTTATTCTTTCTCCATTTTTCTTACTTGTTGCTCACTTTCCGTAACTTTAACAGCTCCTATACTTTTCTAAGACATAATTATATTGTATGGATTTCTTTTGTTTAGCTGCATTTGAAAAGACTTCATTTTTTACCTCATTAAAACAGTGAAATATGACTTAGCGTTATCTGTTTGGACATTTCATAAAAAAAAAATCCGAATTACCGAGATAATTTAAAGACTGTGGACTGTGATATTTCTTTTTTGTTAGAAAACACAAAGAAAAATATACTTGTGTACAGGCTTACTTAGATAATGTATACTGTTTTAGAATTTTCAAACATTATTTCTTAATACATTAATTATTCTTCACAAATTAAGTCAAGTAAAACGCTTTTTCATGAATCCAGATTCAGACCCATCAAATGCTTTGTGTATATAGACGCTCTGAAATTAATTTATGTTTAACTTTCCCTTGACGCTTTATTTAAACTCCAATTGGCTGAATTAATCTGACGTCATAGTCACATGATAGTGAAAGGTATGCGATTCGAGCCAATCAATTCAAAAACTCATGCGACGTAATAGTCTCACGATTAAAACTATCTAGTGTTTCCAGCTAATCAGTTCACGTGCTTCGGTGTTGCCAAGTTTTGCTCTTTTCAGAATATTTTTTTTTTAAAAAAAAGTGCATATTATTCTATAAATTATTAAACTGAAAGCAAATAACGTATTGCCTATGTTTTAACGTCTATGTTAGAACTCTGAGAGGAAGTTGTGTTTTTTCAATTCCTGTACTATTAGTTCACTCACTCACTATATATATATATATATATATATATATATATATATATATATATATATATATATATATATATATATATATGTTGTTCAAATTTCATTCATTAATAAAACAGTTTATATTCTTCCATTCAAGTTCAAATACATTTTTTTAAAAATTTTAGTGGATGACACTTAATGTTAATACAGTTTTATCTTATATAAATTCATTAATTAAATTAAAAATGAATAAATATTAAGAAACACAAACAATAATAGCCCGACAGCATATATAGAAATTAAAATCGTTCGTTTTGCCCTTGTAAGGAATAGATAGTGCATTGTACTTCGAATTCAAAGATCGTGGGTTGGAATTTCACCTATGATGGCGTAGTTTCTGAGAATGTGATTTCTTTTTTAATATATTATTTTATTAGAATAATTAAATTTAACTAATGAAAAAATAGTAACTAGCATACAAAGAGTAGTCGAATACCATATACAGAAAGGATAATGGAAAATACACTAGGAAAATCGCTTTCTCTCTGTTTTGCCACTTAATACTGTAATTCTGACATATCTATATACATATTTATATTAATTGTAACTATTTAATAAAAATCAACTAAGATACAATTTTTCTTTGTCTACACAAGTAGAAACTGACTTAAAAAATGGTTTTTATACTTGTTACGATTTACTTTTATTTGTAGTAATTTACAACATGATTTATCTTTATTTATTTCCTACTAAATGATTGTTTTTTTTTCATTCATTTCATTAAGCATTATGATGTGTAATTGTTTATATTGAAGCAATGTACTGATATAATGTGTGTATAACTTTAAAAAATTTAGATAAACTACAATGTATATATTGGAGTTTGGTTTCGCAAAACATATTGATTATGCAGCAAATATATATTTTTAAAAAGTTACAATTCATGCTAAGTTATCTGAAAGTTTTACTAATAACTGTAATATAAAGATGTTTTTCAGGTGATAAAGTTAGAATTTTTTGTCATGCATTGGTTATAAAACATTAATTTACGTAAAATTATTTTAAGCTTAATACCAGAAAATATGTTATCATAACAAGTTGATTACCTATGTGTTTTTATCCTCAAATTATATTTTTAATTATTCTTGTAGTTTGCATAATTATAGGAAATTTCAATTGAAATTAAGCCTATTGTTAAGAATATATTCAGTTTGAATATTAATTGCTTTCCATTTAAAACCACCACGTTTCTTTAGCAAGAAAGTTGGAGACCACATAATCCATTTAGATATAACAATGTTGGAAGTTCATAACTGTCGTAGATGAAAAAATGAGACCTCTATCAGATTCATCACAGTTTTCAACAAAAACAAATACAATCCATCTATTCAATAACCACCTCACGAAGAAACAAAAACATTTCCTGATGAGTAGATGTTATTAAAAAAAAGCCACCAAACATGAGATAGAGTAGAAAGTAATAATGGATCTAATGAAAAACAGAAAACACAACTAAAGCCATACTTGATAAGAGTAGATAAATGTGTTAAATACTGGAGGACTATAATAGAATAAAAAGAGAATCCGTTGGAAACTTTCCGTGTTCGTATACAGCCCGAATACAATATTAGGAAATTAAAAGATTTTTATCGATTTTCTACGACTTGTTTCTTTTCGCGACGACATACTGTAAGCAACTTGAACCTGAAGTTGCCCTCTTATCGCTCTACCTGCTTAAGGGTGTAGGAGGAATGAAAGCAGAATCAGAGACTTCAATAATTACAATTGTTTATTTAGTCAAATAACTTAATTCAGAACAATTTACTCTCTAAGTGAATGTAAAAATAGTAGCACAGAGAAAGCAATGAATACTAAGCATGCTCAACTGACTTATTTAACTCAACCCAGTCTATCGTTGATTACTAGCCTCTTATCCACTAATTCAACACAGTGGCAAACAACACTATGAATTTTCACATGCGAAAGTAAACGTTACTAAATCTCACCAGCTTCCTATATATATATACCTCTTCTTACTATAATTAAAAAACTCTGACTTTATATAGTCGAACTAATATGAATACCATGGTTTTTTCTTGAAAGGGATGGCTGTGAATTAAACGCGAATGCTAGCCCAAAGATTCCTCAAGATGATTAGTTAGAGGACGTGTATTGATTGGTCACAATACTGATCAACAGAAATCATTTTAGAGACGGATGTGTCATACATGCATCCACCCTAAATTTTACCGGTAGCCGGGTGATGCACTGCTGAATCACGTTTCGTAGTTGTTCTACATGATTGATAGTCCTCACGGAAATATGCATTGAATGATCTACCGTCCAATAAGTGGGCTTGAGACTGGTGCATATATGGCACATCCGTTGCAAAAGGGTTAAGTAATTATATCAAGAAGCAATATGATATCACACACAAGAAATCAAAGTAACAAATAGATCTTCCTTTTTAATTAATCAAAAATATTTGACACCTTTTAGATTGAGTTTAACAAAAAAGCTTCTGATTAAGTACATACATCTAGTAGATACAAATTATGAGAAGTCCAACATAAGCCAACGGGGGAGCAAGACCTTGATTTTACATCTGTTAAAGCATACAAATAGTAATAAACATGTTCTGTATTGCACATGGATACGTCTGGAGATGAAAAGTGGTTTACACTTCAAATTTCTAATTCAGTGCTTTTGAAAGTTTCAATATCCACCACTCAATATCTAATTCTAATTTTCATCACACACCCTCATACAATAACAATGTATTGAATTAAATAATACTATAATTTGATACTAAAACTACGATTAAGTGCCACCAGCATATATAAACGTCTCGCTCAGTCAAAACGTTAATTTCTCCGGAAGTATATATACGTCTTTCCGAAGTACGATATTTTCTGTGCACTTCTGTTCATAAAGTTATTCCGAAGGCTTTGGAATGCAGTAGACTGCGAAGGATTTATTTTTTCAGATTGTGTTTGCTTCTTTATTCTCTCCCGTCCCCAATACATCACATAAGCGCGCTTGCGTGGAAAACGGTTTGCATTAGGAAGGGAATCTCAAAACTTTTAATTGGCAGTTCAGGGACTAATTATAAACCATACAAGTTATCAAGGTAAGTGTTACTTTTTGTATATAGTTTTACATATGACAATCCTATTGGGTCACTGGTAATTATTAAACTTGTTCTTATCTTAATATGGTTAAATTAATTATTAAAAACACATTTTGTATCACTGATACATTGATACGCGCAATATATCGGTGTAAATGCGCATTTTATTTTGTACTTTGTCAGAATGTATTTTGTTTGTTTTCTTTCAGTAAATTAATGTTTTTAAAATTCATTTGTTTTCGATTTTTCAATTTGTTTGCGCCCCCTCG
The DNA here is from genome assembly GCA_019973935.1 of Trichonephila clavipes. Lineage (NCBI taxonomy): Eukaryota > Metazoa > Arthropoda > Arachnida > Araneae > Nephilidae > Trichonephila > Trichonephila clavipes. Next base: position 416,307 of record BMAU01018018.1, on the reverse strand, counting down.
TAGAGTTGTCACGCCCCCCCCAAGGAGGATGGACACTACATTTTGAGATATGCTGATCTGATTCATTCCGTCCTAGTGGCTATTTATTGACTTACGAGATATTGGGTAGCCAAAAACCTATGAAAGATATTCAAAATAGCGCTAGATGTAGACAGGAGTATTGTGCACCATGCAAGACATGAAAATTATTTTAAACTCTTTTTCCTCTGAGATAGAGACTCACTGTTTTACATTTTCGGCATCTTCTTATCTTTCACAGAGAAACTAATGCCAGACGAAAGATGGTATGCACAATACAATCAAAAGTGTGTTTAACTCTCCTTTATGGAAGTAGCAAATTCAAGTTTGGCACATGTTTGGAGTGTATTGAAAAATCTGTAGACTCTAACTAGCCTTATTTATTTAACTATGGTTATTATTTGTAGGGGCACTTAAAGGGCAATACTTACAAACAATTCTCAATTTCTTCATGTATTGCAACATAGTAAATATAACGTCATTACACTAAAATTTTACTAAATTTTATTATTATTGTTATTACTAAATACTTAATTTTACTAAAGAAATTACTAAATTTCTTTAACAAGTCCTTTGGGTTCTTTGGGCCAGAATTAATGGCAATTCTTTTCCAACCAAATCGAAGAAATGAGATGTGAATAAGAGATGCAAATAAACGGAATTTAAATATCGGATCTTAGAGTAAGTGGGATGGCAATGTAAAGGAATGTTAGACAATTGATGTGCGTTGTAGCAGTTGATGATTATTACAGTTCGTGTTTCAAGTTTGAATGAGTTCTGCGTGACGTGGATTCACGTTATTAGTAAAGTTGCGTCCCATCTCATATAAAGACAAAAGTGGTTACTTTTACAAGCTATAATAAGGTAGGATTGCTTATTTAATATTAGAAGCGAAGATTAGGTGGTTCACTTATTGATATTGGTCTGAATTGTATTAGATCTTATTATAAATATATATATATATATATGTATTGTGTGTTGCGTATTGAGTCATCTTAGATTCTCTCATATTAATTATTATAATTAAATTTGTTAAAGGTTTAAGTTGAATATCTTAATAAAGTCATATTAAGATAATGTTTCATCCTAGTTCTTTCGCTGATCCTACACCTCTAGCTCACGCTGATGCTTCGAGAGATGTATTTCCAAGGGGAGGTACATCACAAAGTTAACTCAACCTGACTTGTTTCATGGATATCAATATTCCTAAAATTGTCTTGAGAAAATTGAACTTCGTTTGAAGGTATATGCCTTTTTTTCACTTATATGATATCGACTTGTAGTTCATGTACTTTTGATGCATTTGGATTCAGCTTTACTTGTGCATTTCAATAGCTGAAAGCAATACGATTTATGCTGTCATTAAGTCACATGGATCCTATATTCAGATTGGAGCATTACTTTTAGTGTTAAGGATATGCAACGAATATGTCACACGGCTAGCGTGATGCTTCAGTTTAATCTATCTCTAGTGTGTGTATGATCTCTCCCTCTAGTCTAATCCATCATTTCTCTTGTCGACAATTTTGTCAGCATTAAAACATTTTTTTTTCAATATTTTTTTATTGAAACTTTAAAATCTTTAAAATGTATCAAATATTTGGAAACATGAAAATGATTTTTTTAGTCTTGAAATAAAACCTTAAAACTGTAAATCTTTTTACTAGTGCTGGCAAGAAAACTATAAAAGAAATATTTTAACAGAAGTTTTAAACGAAGTTAAGGGAATTTTTGAAAAAAACAACTTTTCTCTTTTATTTAGTAAAGATTAAGCTCTTTAGGGAACATTTTAATGGATTTCTGTTTACGTAATTCTTATGTTGTCACTTCGTGTTTGGGAAATAAAATATAAAAACCGGAAACAATAAATTCCAATAGATTTTACTAAATATCTATATATTGTTTTTTTGTATTGTATTTATAAAGAAGACTTTGTTTTCAATATTCAGAAAATAAATTTATTTATTTAAATATTTATATTTCTCTAACCATAAGGGAAATATTTTTATTTCAATCGCTTTTATCAATAATATGTATTATAAAACATCGGTGCAACTTATCAGAAAATTTAGCTAATAAAAACTTAAGATCATTCCCTTTTATATTGAGTCAAATATTGAGAACTGAAATTACAATTTAATAATCTAATCAGAAGTTCTAATATATTACGAAGAAGATTGAGTGAAAGCAATCATAAAGAATTACTGTACCTGTATGATCCATAGTTTAAGTGAAAAAAGTGGTAAATAATGATGAATGAATGACAATGCATGATGGTTCATGATGGAGCTCCGGAATATTTCTGTACACGAGAACATGATTGGCCGAATATAACATACACCCATTTCTGTATCGAAAGAGAGGCTCCATTTCTATGGCCACCACGATCCCCTAATCTCACACAGTTGGATTTTTTTTCTTTATGGGGTAGTATCAAGGAAGATGTGTTTCGATACGTAGTTACAGCACAACATGACTCATTTGCTCGTCTGCATGATATTTGTACTTCGATGGACACCGTGCTGCTGGTACGTGTACACTTATTCATTTTACGGCAAACTCAAGCCGGCCTCAATATGCACGGTGAACACTTTGAACATATGATTTTTTTAAATACCTGTAAATATTACAGTTGATGAGTTCACTAGGGTGTTTTTTTTCCCTTTAAACGGCATACTTTGTTTTTTTGTATTTTATTTCGTAAACTATAGATCGTACAGAAAAAGATGTTTGAGACTTTTTTATGTACTCCGAACGAGTAATCTAGCTGTGGAGACTTTGGGTGCTATTTTTTGACAGCCTGTGTAGCATAAAATATTTAGACATTTTTTTTAGAGTTCAAAAATTAGACTGGAAGAGTTATTAATTGAAGTAAATCTCAAGCTATGATGTTTTAAAAAAAATAATAAAAAGCAAATTACTAATGAAATATCTCTATATTTTGACAACTCTTGTCAATTCGTTTTATTCAAGAAACAACATATGCAATACACTCATTATTTTTATCGTAATTTAATGTCTGAAAAGCTGAGGAAAAAAGTTGATTATGAAATTTTTCAATTAAAATAATCATTTATTATCAGTAGTTGTTTTGTTCTTCAAAATTTAATATTTATATTAGAGTTTGGAGAAAATATTTCAACCAATATTTTAAATACACGTGTTTATTTTAGGAATAATTAATTACCAAGCAAATACCTGTGCTCCTGAATCTAGTGCTTATGCTATGAATTTCTATAAAAAAGTTAAATAATTAACGATAATTTTTTTTTGTTTTCTACTTTCCAATGATAAATAATCAGTGTAATGAACTTGTTCTTAACTAAAATTTCGCTAAGCTGAGCTTTTTTTTCATTTACCTCAAAATTCGAAGGTATACTCTTTTGATATTAGTTATGTTTCTCGAAATTTTAAACATCCTTCAAGAGACGAGAGTGATATATGAGTTGGCACCCACTCTCCATACTTCTACACCTCATCAGCGAGAGAACTTTGAAACTTGGAAAATTCAACTTACATCAATCCATCCACACGGTGAATTTTCATAGTTATGTTTCGAATCCTGGTTTCGCTAATGTTGCTGACTTATTGAATATCTTGACCATTTGGTTCAGAATTTCAGCCATAATGATACTTTAAAACAAAACAATAGCTATTGAAAAGGGATCACTTTTAACGTTATCTCCCAGATTTTAAAATTTACTGACTTAACAGAAATGAAGTGTGAATTCCAAGATATATTCAATTTAAACCAGAAAAAAAATTGCTCCTATATTTTTAAAATGAAAGTTGTAAGCGTCTGAGCTTTAAAAATGTCCTCTTTTATTCATGCATTGTTAGTAATTAATGTTAGAAAATACACTAATTTGTCTGCTTTTTAAAGAATTATAGCTTGCAAAATTACACAATATTCATAAAAGGGGAAATTTGTAACATGTATATTCCTCAGTAAATTCCAAATACAAGTTTTTGTAAATATAAGAATAAATGCATTTTTATATCATATCGGAATATTTTGATAACATATCAGAATCTAATAATTTCTTTTATATAGCTTATATTCGTTTCTTTTATATCAGTGCATTTTTTATAAACATTTATAAAATATATTTTTCTCAGTTAAGATATTTTTTTTTTGCAAAATGATTTGATTTCTTTTCAAGCAATATATCCAAGAATTTGGATTTGCTCTACCTTCAAGCGGATTTTCTTTCAAGATCCGATGCACCAATAGAAATTTTTCATCTTATATCCTATATATCCAAGACTAATATTTATGAAGGAATGTTTCTCAAAGGTACACATTTTTCTGCATCAAAGGAAATATATAAACATCCGCTTTGTTAACATCTTTCTAAACTGTATTTATCTTCTAAAAGAAGTTGTATTGGTGTAAAAAATAGATTTATTTTTTCAGTATAGAATTAATTTTTAAGGCTATATATATTGGATGATTATGCAGCATCTTCATGAAACAAAGTGCATTGAAACATTTTTTCCCTTCAAATATATGCATGACACGCTTGATTACATACAATTCAGTTTATCAAATAATTATGTAAGCATATTTGAATGTGTTAAATGATCTAAATAAAAAAAATATTTCCATTTTAACATGCTTAAAGATTTTTCTTTCAATGAATCTATTTTCTATTGATTTTTGCATTAAATGATTTTACTTCTATTGGTACGAATACTTCATTTTGGGTCATTGATTTTAAAAAAAAATGATCAAATATATATGAATTGTATAGCTGAATGTGTATAGTTCTAATCAAAGTATGGTAATATTCTACATATAAGGGCTTAACCCTCAGAAAGGGCGTGCTAATCTCTGAGATTCATAGTAAATATAATTTTGGTATCGCGTCTGCAGGGTGAGCTGGAACCCATCCCTTCTTCTTCTACCTAGTTTGATCACTCCCACTAGGTGTGAAGAACAGTCAGTAAGGTAGACTCCTTTTAAAAATCGATTTTGAAATTTTGATATTTCTATAAAGCCCTAATCGGGAGCTTTCCATTGGTATAACAGACAAGCCATTATATGAATTAGAAGTACTTTAAAATGATTTTAAAAAAATAATCAGCTTATGAACCACGCCCATTTGACAGATAGAAATGTAAACATTGTCTTTTTAAATCTGAAGCAAAGTTGCAAAGCATCAGTTTATTTTTATTAATATGCATTAGAAACCTGTATAGTAACTGTAAATTTAACTGTGCAAGATATGCAAAAAAAAATTGTGCCAAACTTGTAAGCATGTGATTTAATTTTAATGCTATATTTAATATTTAGTGATTTTACCTAAATTTAAACCTCTTATTCACTTTAAATTTAGTTTAAATAATTATAGTAATAATAACTAATTAAAACTTTAAAAGACTTAAAAAAACGCTAAAAATATTTTAAAATACTTGAAGTTACAATTATGTGATATTTAAGAAAAATTTGGATTTAATTTAATACAAAGGTAATATTTTTTTATAAAAATTTCTGTTTTCAAAAACTTATTTTTTTTAAATTGTGTAAATTTACTGTATGCATGTTTTAAAATTATATTTTTAAAATTGTGTAAGTTTACTGTGTGTATGTTTCTTAAATGAAATTGTGTATACTGAAGTGACATTTTTGAAATATTCTTAAAACATTTAAATATAAAGCAGTTATCATAAAAAAATTACAAATTTTAATAAATTGATAATAATAATTGTTCGGTGAACTAAAAGTTTGTCTTTGAAAAAACTAATTATTTTATTTAAAAAAATTCACTTCGGTATAAATATAATGTTTAATTAATATATATAAAAATTTGAGTCTTTATGTTTAATAGTTTCTGAGAAAAAGGTATGAGATGATATATTAAATGTCATGTTTGTTGTCTTTGCGAGAAGCTTGTTACATACATAAAAATACATAAATTTCATGTTTAAGAACGTAAAAACAGTTTTATTTTGTCTGTTTTAGAAATCATTTGTCCAGTTTAAAGTAAATTTAAAGTTTTAAACTTAGAAACTGTCTGCAACAACAAGACCTAATGATAATGTTACGAAAACCTAACGAAAACTTAAGAAATGTCGTATATATATATATATATATATATAATCAGGTACTTTTAAATACCATCTCAAATTCACATCAAAACCATATTGATATATGTTCACATTATATTTATGATGCTTTCTGTTCAAATTTGATATCTGTGATGTATGTAAGCTACGAATTGTTTAAAAATTGATTCAGTATTTGAGAAAATTTAGATGTTTTCTCGTTAAAAAAATTGAAAAAATGCCGTTCTGGGCAATTTAAGACTTTTTTGTTTACTATTTTATGCAAAATAAATTAAAAAGATGCTAATGTTAAATAAAATGGGACAAATACATGCTGTAATTCATGACTTTTGTTATAAAATGGCACTTTATAGTAAAAATTCAATTTTTTAAAAAATGATGTTTTTAAAACTGTATTCATCTTTTACTCAGAATATAAGGTATAAATGAACATAAAGTTTTTTCCCTCATGTTATTGATATGTAACTATATATATCCCTGTGAGTTATTTGAGGAGTTTTTCCCAAATTATTTGACTGGAGTCCATATATCGTGACAAAAAATGTCAATTTTTTTTAAAAATTCATAGTGATATTTTTATGTTACATGTTCTTGAGAAAACTAAACAATATATTTTAAATAGTTCACTTCATTGTAAATATTATTGTTTATTTATTGTTTAAACAAGTTTTTAAGCTTTAATATTCAAAGGTTTTTCAATAATAGCTAACCAATTATAACTCAGATGTGCAATGCTTTTTGTCGTTGCGAGAAGTTTGTTGCATGCATAAAAATACACAAATTTCATGTTTAAAAACATAAAAACAGTTTTATTTTTGTTTTTTTTAAATCTTTTGTACAGTTTAGAGAAAATTTTGAATTTTGAAACTTTAAGAACTTGTGTTTGCATGAAAAGTTAAAATCCATAGTTAAATTTTTCGAACGTCGTAAAATCACATATTCCCAAATCCTGACTTTTACATATTGATACATGTTTACTATATATTTATGATGTTATAAGGTCACATTTGACATTTGTAATGCATTGAAGTTAAAAATTCTTCACAGATTGTTACATAATTTGTGAAAATTGATACAAAATGCTAAAAAGATCTGGTTGAACAAAAACTGAAAATTACTATATATGTATTTTCTGAACATTGTAAGGCTTTTTTGTTTCCTATTTTATGTTTAAAAATTAAGAAGATACTAATGTTTAATAAAATAGGGCAAATATATGTTGTAATTCATTATTTTTGCAATTAAGTGCCTTTTCATACTTAAAATGCAATTATCTCAGAATGATTGTTTTCAAACTACGTGTAACTTTTTCAAAGAATCTAAAAAATCAATATACTTGCAAATTTTACAGCATATAAATAATATGTAACTATAGGGTGTTTTTTGAGAGGTATAGAACATCAAATTGCAATAAAACAACGATGTATTATTCGATTGACATGATTTTTTTATTCGAAAGATAATCTTGTGGCATTACATTTTAAATATGATTTATGGCATAGGAGTGCCACGGCTGGCTCGGATGTAGTCCAATCTGGACGTTCAATTTTCGATGACTTTTTCCAACATTTGTGGCCATATATCGGCAATAACACGGCGAATGTTGTCTTCCAAATGGTCAAGCGTTTGTGGCTTATCCGCATAGACCAATGACTTTACATAGCCCCACAGAAAATAGTCTAGCGGTGTTGAATCACAAGGTCTTGGAGGCCAATTCACAGGTCCAAAACGTGAAATTAGGCGGTCACCAAACGTGTCTTTCAATAAATCGATTGTGGCACGAGCTGTGTGACATGTTGCGCCGTCTTGTTGGAACCACAGCTCCTGGACATCATGATTGTTAAATTCAGAAATGAAAAAGTTAGTAATCATGGCATGCATTTGAGAGATGCCCCGTGCTTATGGATGGAACTTCTTGAAGCGCGCCAATTGGAGAGCTAATATATAAAATTAAATGAATTAATTGGATCATTATATTATAATATTATTCCATTAAAATTAGTCAAATTTCAAACTTTTTTTGGCTATTTTTGGGTTATCACCGACTCACCGGTGTGTGGGGGAGGTGAAAGATGTTATAGTCTGGATGACTGACGTGAAGGCTGTGTAAAACGCATTGTGATGCTCGTGATCTGGAACGTCGAGAAATCATCATAAGTACTAGAGTTAACAAGCAAATCTAGAAGTGAGGCGGATAGTAAGTCAAATCGTTAGTCTGGGAGAGTCTAGAAGTTTCGCTTGGAGTTTGTGGGTTTCTCCTTTTCGTGACTCTTTAAAGAGGGAATAGGTCTTGTTTTCAAAAGAGACACTTCAAGCACAATCATTTATTTTTGGACAAAGCCGGGATTAACATTCGGTCATTCGTCCTTGTCACCCCTGGTGCTTTGAGACCGCAGACCAGCTTTTGAACTACGTCGGGCACTTCACTGTTGGATAGACTAAAAATAGATAAAACTTGCTCTTGTATTAAAGCTTCGGTATTGTCTTTTCTTGGGTACTTTCCCTATCGAAACTCGAGACCGTTAGGAAGTCATTAGCTGTCTTACATGAAGTCGGTCCTTTGGTGGAAATCATGTTCTAAAAGTAAAGAATTCTTAGTTTAACAAAGAACATGTAAATATTTTTTTGCAATGCAATATTTCTTAAATTACAATATTCCACGCAATAAAACATTTCTGTTTTTATCATTTTATTTTGGGTAAAGAAATTCGAATCACTGCACTATTCAATACATTACTTCCAATGAATATTTTTCATGCTTATTGTGATCATATCTAGTTCAATAGTAGAGGGGTGATATTAAAATATACTAATCCCTCACTGGCAAGGCAACCAAACTGTGATGAAATGGATATCATTTACATGTAAACACAATTTAAATGCGTCAATGTTAATTCTTAAAAAAAATATCAAATATGAACGGGATCTTTAAAATAAATCAAAATTCCCTTAGTTGAAAATACAGCTTACACAGATTCAAAGAGATTTATATTTCTTGAAATATTCTTCATGCAGAGAGAAGCAGAGTCTCCAGATTTTCAGAAAAGATATGATTAAAATTTAATTTCAACAATGAACTCATTAACGTTGCATTTGAATGTGATGCTTACGAAGCGTCTCGTATTACCACATTTGTTTCACCATGTGTTAATTTACACGGTTTCAGAAACTCTTCTATTGGAATGAAAACATATAGAATGAGAAAAAACTGTATTTTAATCCAACCATTTTATTTACAACTAGTTCTAATCCGATATTTAACTTCGCGGGAGTGCTACAGTAATTAGCTAAAAGGGTGCGTGTTTGTGATAAATATTTTGAAATACAAATGAGTTTCTGTGATAAATGTTTCACTTCAAATAAAACAAAAAAATTTTAAATGTTCATTTAAATCTTAAATATTACAAATAAATAAACTATTTACTCTGCGAAAGACCACAAGAAAGATATATTGCGATTATTGTGCACACACAAACACGATTGCTATTTCAGGTCCCACAGGAAAAAGTCCAGAGGAGTCAGACCAGGCTAATGTTGAGACCATCTTTGATGCTATCGTTAACAATTGATTGTGAGAAGGCCATGTTTACAACTTGCCTCGAGGGAAGCAATACCTCGTTGAAGAATTCGGTAACGATGGTGTTGAAGATTGGCCTCCACTTTCACCCGATCTCACTCCACTAGACTTTTTCCTGTGAGGATGCATGAAACAGAAGGTGTATTTAATCTATCCACAAACAGTGCTCGAACTTAACTTTCTCGCTGCGTAGTTATTTTATAAAAGCAAGTTCAAAAATTGTGTATGCTTTTACTACGTATCTCAAATGTACATATTAAATCAACAATTTAGAGTTAAAACATACAAAAAAATTTTGTAAAATAGTTTTTATTTTAAAATATAAATTAAATCATAAAAATATGAATATAAAAAAATAAATGAAAACGTGAACATATATGAATAGTTCGTGTTGCACAGCTAAATATAAGGAAAAAAATGCATACTCCCGGAAATCCCGGGTTGCACAAATTTTGCTTCATCTGCGTTGTCCGTGGAAATCGCGGGATGTGCAACGAGAGGGTTAAAGGAGACAGTACAGATGCTTGATCCAGCTGGTCCCTCTTTGTAACAAAGTGCACAAAGTGACATTCAAACAAGGATCCAAATGTGCAATGCAGCTAACGGTAAGAAGTTTGAACATCTCAAATAAAGGTATGCACGATTGTTATATCAACACTGCTGGCCACCTTAAATGCAAAACCCTGAAAGCAGCTTGCCAATAACATGGGATTTACAACATGCATTAGCAGAGGTGAGATATGCAAATGATTAGAATTTCAGTGCAGACGCACATCACGCGCACCTGTGGCGCCACCTCAAAGCGCTATTTAAGGCTTGGAGATTTCGACGATTTCAAGTTCGCAAATGTGTTTTTCTAGTGTTTTTTTTTTCAAAAAACGATCATTATTGTCTCGTAGAAAATAGCAATCAGTTTTTGATCAAACATTCGGGTTCGACAGAGGAAGGATATTGGCCTACCGAGATTGTGGATTATATTTCAGGAAAATCGGTAGTTATGTTGGACGAAACCAAGCAACTGTAATGCGGATATGTGACCGCTGGATGCAGCACGGTACGACGGACCGACGTGGTCGATCACATCCACCCCAGAGCACTACTTCACGTGAGGACAGACAAAATGTGCGCATGACAGTGATGGATCGCTCAGCCATATCACGAACCGTAGCGCAGCACATTGAGTCTTTAACGCATGATTCAGTGTCAGCGCGTTCCATTCGACACCATTTACAGCAGAGTGGTCTGTCCGCAAGTCGCCCATTCCTTGGTCTACCATTGACGCAGAACCACATACGCCTCCACCACCAATAGTGCGATGAAAGAAGGATGTTAGTGGTAGAATGGAATGAAGTTGTCTTTAATGACGAGTCAAGTATCTGTCTGCAACACCACGATGTTGGGATTCGAGTCTGGAGACACCGTGGAGAGAGGATTCTGAACAGCTGCGTTATGCACAGCTACACTAGTCCTGAACCGGGTATTATGGTATGGGGTGGTATTGGATAACCCTCTTGCACTCCTCTAGTGCGCATTACCGGTACTTTAAACAGCCAGCGCTTCATCTCCGAGCTATTGGAACCAGTTGTCCTTCCTTACCTTCAGGGGTTGGCCACAGCCATATTTCAACAGGATAATGCACATCCACGCGTTGCACGCATTGTCAAAAGGTCCTTCGCCAATCACCAGATTGAATTGCTTCCCTGGCCGGCTCGCTATCCGGATCTTTCACCGACAGAAAACATGTGGTCCATGGTTGCTCAACGATTGACCCAGATTACACCCCCAGATGCCTCACCAGATCAGCTTTAGCAACGTGTGGAAGCTGCTTTTCGTCTGATGTACTCAAAAACACATCCAAAGTATCTTTGAATCAATGCCGAGGCGTGTGGCAGCGGTGATCTCCAATAATGGCGGCTACTGATTCTGGCAGGAACCACACTTCAAAGAAGTCTGTAAATTTAATCATTTGATACTTGGTCAACATGTTATCTACAAAATAAATTTTGTTGTGCTAGCACTTGTATTTCTTGGTATTGCATTTACGGTGGCCAGCAGTGTCATTTTTATCCCGTCGCAGAATAGAAAACAATTTTAAAAAATGCCGGGTTTAATCATTAAATTATTTACAGTATCCTCAAGTTGTTTTTTCGTACAAAAATCGATGTTGCTCTACAACTCTATCAATCACTTTTATTCCCTCTCGCTCCATTTTCGAGATAGGACTGCATAGATTTAACTGCATAGTGTTCCACCATGTTGATGGTTTTATTCAGTAGTGCAGGGCTATTTTAGTACACCCAGACGCCACTTTTATGAATATAGCAGTAGTGACTCCAAAGTTAAGAGGGTAACAAATGACTTTAGAGGGCCTACTGTATATTTATATATTTAATGCACTACGAGTAATGGTTAAAATTTTGAGGATTTCACAAAATAACTTGCTTAACAAGTGTGCATTTTACTACAGTAAACGTTTTTTTTATTATGTCTTAAGAGATAAGATAACATGCGTAATTTAGAAAAATTTGTAAGCATTGACTGGAGAGAACTAAGAAAATCAAAAACGCATTTACAAGAGAGATAACTAAATTGAAGAATTATTTCCATTTCTCAACCGTTAAAAGAACTCATTTTACCTCAAAGTTCCTGTGAAACTTTGTTCTTATTATTACTGATACTCCACTCAGACTACTGATTTTCATTAATCGCTTCAATAACTTCTTCATAGCGGAATACTCTATTTAATTACTTTTGGGGAAGTCTTAATTAGTGCTAATGGCCGTGTGGTGGGAACGGTTTAAGCTGACTGATCCAAAACCAACGAGTTAGTGAATTGATTTACTGAAGAGGAAGATGGGTTATTTACGCTGTTAGTTTGTGTGATAGAATAAAAATGCATTGCGTTCCTTTTTTCATTTTAAAAGGAAATCATTTGTATCAATTCACACCCAAAATTCTTTTTGTGATATATAACTTGTTTAGTAGTGATACATTTATCTATACGAGAATTGTAAATGACGCAGTGGTAATATAGATAGAAGATACTTTTAATAAATTTACACATAAAGTTGAATTAAAAATCATCGATATAATAGCCTTTGGAGTTAAGCACATTTCTGCAGAATGTAGAGATACTATTAGATACCGTTGACTACTGATTGTTGATAACAGTGAAGCAATGCCCTATGTTTTAATAATTTTACAATAACACTCCATATTTATGCAAATTGCCTCTCTCCACTTGGAACTAAATATTCGTTTGTTGGTGTAATTATAATGTACTTAAGTAGATATTTCTAAAAATATTTTATAGCTATAGACAATAAATCTTAAAATGAAATAAAACATGTTTTAAAACAAATTTAAATTTTTTCAAATACAGAATGCTGCTAAAGGCGAAATAAATCATTTTTAAGAATAATGTAAGAACATTTGATTGATTTTTCAAGCAGTATAACAATAGTATTATTGAAAACAAAATTACAGACGTAAATTATCGTGCTTCACGTTGATACTGGATACCTTCAACTTACCATTGATAAAGGGGAAAGAAGAGACAAATGATTCCTATTGGTCTAGTATTTTCGTTCTCAGCGACATTGATTATCGTAATGTAATTTCATATTTTCCTTATAAGGCATAGAACAATACACTGAAACTATTTTCTTCTTTATTTCAAGACAGACAGACGTTGAGGAGCCAAACTGAATTCTCCTATTAATGCACTTTTCATAATATGGACAAGTATTCATAAAAGTTTAGATTTTTAAGTGGGTTCCATTTGAAACATACATTATATATACACTGTGTGACCAAATTATTATAGTCACCTTTTCAATACAATATTAGACCACCTTTTGCCCTTAATATTCCACTGAATGGTACTGTATTCAGCTGCTAGATTCCCTGTTTCATCTCATCCTATAGATTCTTAGTTGCGATGAAAGGCCAGTTAAGCAAGGTAAAGTTTCTGAGATGTTTTTGAACCATCTTGAGATAAAGCCTTCCGTACAGCAGGTCCTACTAAAAGTATCAATCTTTGGAAGGGCACTTTATTAATGTAATTGGCTGCATTTGACCTGCGTTGACACTTAATATCCTTGGCTCTCATATAGCATTCCATACAGATCAAAGAACCCACGAAATGACAAGAAAACTCCCCCCTCCCCCCGAACGATAATATTTCTTTCACTAGTTTGAAGAAATAGAAGCAATGCAAATGGGAGCCATATGTCCATTTTTTTCATATTCGTGCCCCGCCATCTACGTGATGTAATTGAGATATTGTGATTCCTCAGGCAGGTCAAAAATTTCCACCTATAACTATTTTCCTTATCAACATTTTTGAAATTATATTCAAAAATGGATTGCTGCTCAAAAAGCAACGATAAAATGGCGGCCATAAATAATTACTAGATATTGCCATAAGCAATAAATGAGCCGCACAACACATATCAACGGACCTGTCTAAGATCAGCAATAATAGAAATAAATTTAAACACGAAAAACATACTTTTACTATTTTGTTTTTGCATCATGGATTCCCAATGCATAAAACATTTAAATGTTTGTAATTTATCTAATCGATTCTATTTAATACACAAATTGCCTAATTTTTCATTTTTTTTCACAAGAATGGTGTGAAAAGGGATTTAAATGCTGATGAAATACATTCAATATTTGCATATAATATTTACATTTTTATGATTGATTGTACTAAAGTTCAGCTTTTTGCCATCAGCATTTTACTGTTTTATAAAAATAATTATGAAATATTTTGGTAACATTTAAGCGGAACGTATTTAGAAAGAGCTTATAGAATTTTTGAAATGTTTCTCAAAGTGAAGGCCCCAAAAACTTGTAAGAAAACTTCAAAAAACTCTTCTCAGCAATTTTTTCTGCCAAAAACAAAATTTACATTATTTCACTTATCTTCCAGCACCTTTGCTGCATTGATTTTCAATTGGATTGAAAAATGAGGAGGAAATTATCTTTCACAGGCGATTTCATGGTTAATCGTATCCTAATTGTAGGATATATCTTCGCTTTCAAAAAGTTAACTTCTATAAAAATAATTCAGAAAACTTAGATGATTGTAATTTTGTGTTCGTCAAGATTTTCTATAGTTTAAAGAAACTTGCTCTAAAAATATCCGAGTTTTTTTTAAGTTAGATTTTTAAAAAATAATTAAACATTTATTTACACATATAAATTTTATCTTGTGACATGTTCGATACAATTTTAAATTAATTTTTGATAGTATTTACCCCATCGTAAGGAAGTAATCCTAATTAAAATATATATCTAATTCTATATTAAATGTATAACTATTTTAAATACATTTTTATAATATATATATATATAGATATAGATATAAATATATATATAATCCAATATAAAAGAATTTTTTCAATACATAATCATATACATATACATACACATATATATAAATTTATACACACATATACATATACATAAACAAAAATATAAAAATAATCATATAGTTATATACCTAAGATAACTAAAAGTAGGAAGGAGGCACATAGTATAAAAAAGACAAATTCCAGGCCTTAGGAACCAGGATTGCAGGTTTAAACAAGTTTTGCGGCGCCAAACTTCACCTGTAATTTGTCATACTACCTGTATATATATATATATATATATATATATATATATATATATATATATATATATATATATATATATATATATATATATATATAATATATATATATAATATGTATATATATATATATATATATATATTATAATATGTATATATATATATATATATATATATATATATTATAATATGTATATGTATATATATATTATATATGTATATATATATATATATATATATATATATATAATATGTATATATATATATATATATATATATATTATAATATGTATATATATATATATATATATATATATCAGTGCTTCTCAAACTTTCAATACTAGCGCCCCCCTTTTCAATCACAATTTTTATCGCGCCCCCCTTATACATTAATAATGTACTGAATGCAATAATTATTTACTTTGACGCTAAAGCTACAATACGTGATCTTAATATTACAAACCATACAATTTAATAACATAAGTATTAAAATTTGTGTACTAATTTTAAGCAAAAAAAATTAAGCAATAGGATAATTATTATGTATTATTTTTCCTTTCTCTAATTTTTAAATTGAACATATTGCAAACTGCGGTGGCTGCTTAGAAGACAAAAGGCTGCTAAATATAGAAAAAGAACTCTGAGGGTCAATTTCTAATCATAAGCATTCCTTATAAAAACTTTGCTTTGCAAGACAAGTCCATGGAAGTCGTTAATACTTATTAACCTTGTTCATAATTTAAAATTAACTAATTAGTTATAAAACACTATGTGAAGCACTGATACATTAAAAGTATACAGGCTCAAGTGTCCGCTCTTTGCACGAGTTCATTTATAAGAAAATAAAACATTATTGATATAATTAGCTGAATTGTAAGGAGAATAAAGCCAAGTAAGCGACAAAGTTTACAAAAATGTAAAATGATTTTTTTTTAAATGACTGCTCAAATTATAATTAGTTTTAAGCGGATTGTAATTTTAAGCTTCACAGAATTAGCATTTAAAATTGATGTTAAATAATGAATAATAATATAAAATTCTGATGAAGAATAATTTTATTATTTTTAATATTGAGAGAAAGCGAAAAGACTTCAACATGTTTTAACCCGGGAGCAGGGGCTCAATTGATACGGTCGAGCGGGGTTATTGAGTTACCCCAATCCTTTTTTTATAACTAATTTATTGTACACGATACAAATCGTGATTCCAGTGAATAATTTAATTAAGATAAAGTTTACTTACCTACTTTCAATGACTTTTAAATTTTTCTTTGGTAACAAATAAACAGTTTTGCCAGAACTAACGATTTAGTGATATGTGTGTCCCGCGCGACAACTTCCGGGTAAAAAGTGTATTCATTATGATAATATGTACTATGTTACTGCTAAAAAAATGTGTAAAATGCTTTTAGTTATGTTTTATATGGTTGAGAATACTCATACAAATATATCTTGGCCAATCAATCCTTCAAAGTGTGCTCTCCGTGGTTTTCCAAATATCATAAAACTATTTTGCATGGAAAAAAGTGCAACAGAGAGATACATTAGTTGCAACTTCCCTAAATGAGAAACAAACACATAAGAGAGGAGTCATAACTAACTGTACCAATAACTTAGAAGGTCAAACAGATTGCAACTATAATGTGCAGTATTTCGAAAAATTCCCGCGCGTCTATAAATTACATCAGAGTAAAAGTGCATTTTTTATTTTGTCTGAAAGTATTTTGTCTTAATTCATTCCAGCAAATTAATTATTTTTAAATCTTTTATTTTCGATATGCTCGCGGCCTCCTCGTAAGGTTATCGTGCCCCACTTAGTTTGAGAAACACTGCTGGGGGATACTACGGGGGCTTGCAATAGCGCCTTCTACTTATATATATATATATATATATATATATATATATATATATATATATATATATATATATATATAGATGTAGGAATGGATGTGCACATATTGTATCCCTCCTATATTCCTTATTGACGTAATGCCAAGAGAGCGCCACGTATCTGACAAGGCTGTTCGAGGATAACGAGTAAACTAGACTCGAATAAAACGATTGCGCGGGGGACGACTGAGAGAGACGACGGCCAGGAGGCGATGACGAGGACGCAGGAACGAAACGCCTCGTGGAATCCAACGATCTAATGATGTTTCGATTACTTTTTACTAACTTTTAGACCTCCCTTGTAAATAATTCCCCTTAATAAATGTATATTTAACTCAAGCTGGCCGTTGTCACTCTCTCTCTCTCTCTCTATATATATATATATATATACTTATATATATATATTATATATACTTATATATACATATATATATATACATATATATATACATATATATACATATATATACATATATATACATATATATATATACATATTTATATATATACATATATATATACATATTTATATATATACATATATATATACATATACATATATATATATATATAATCCAATATAAAAAAATTTTCAATATATAATCATATACATATACATATATATATATATATATGAATTTATACATATATATACATATACACAAATATATAAACAAGAATATAAAAATAAACATATAGTTATATACCTAAGATAACTAAAAATAGGAAGAAGGCACATAGTATAAAGACAAATTCTGACCTTAGAACCAGGATTGCAGGTTTTAAACAAGTTTTGCAACCAACCTTCACCTGTAATTTGTCATACTATGTACCAAGAGGAAAGGAAAGAGTTATATATGTAGAATTTAAATATTAAAAAATCATTAAACTAAATAACTTAGGAACATAAACATAACCTACTAATTCGGAGTTAAAACGATGACCAAGAGTGCAGTAACGTGTTTCTCGCCAAATGGGGTGAGAGCAGAACCGCATAAAATTAATTGCGATACGATATAAGAAACGATTAATTGCGATACTATAATAAGAAATATATATATATATATATACTTTTAAAAAAATCATAAAAATAATAATCATATAAAATTAGCGTAAAATAGAAACTCAAAAATATATAATTAAAATTTTTTTTAAAAAAAAAGCATGTGGCGCCGTCTATTTAATAATTTTATAATAAATTAGATATTGTCTAAATTTAAAAAAAAACATTACAAAACATAATAACAGTAATACAAATTGTGTATCATAAAAAAACCATTATAAATATAATTACAAAGAAAGTTAGCAGGGTATCCATGTTCAATACAGTGATTAAAAAAAATTATATATATATATATATATATATATATATATATATATATATATATATATTAAGAATAATCCTTTATATTAGTTTCAATTACCTTATAAATTGGAAATCAGTACAACGATTGATTGATTAAACTTTTGAACAATCCAAAGCAAATGATAACTTCACGTATTATTTGAGAGAACAATGATTTTAATGTTTTTTAATTTTGATTCCACAAATCCACTAATTGGGCTTTTAAAAATGAATACCTTAAAGTTTGATCCAAATGAGCTATTGTGTCAAAGTATTGCCGTTAAAGGGCTAGGTTATCATAAAAAGGAGATAACAGTATATGTTAGTTTCTTGTGAATCTATGACAGGCGTTAAACGGAGAATGGTATTAGCATTTCGGATGCATGGAACAAATATCATTAAATCCATAATATTTGTGAAACATTCATGATTACCTATAATAAAAGTGTATGAACATTGGAATATTAAGTCAAAACTGGGTCAGAAAGGCCACATTACTTCTGACACCAACTGATAAATGATTAGGTGGAAAGAAAATTCTGACGAAGAGTGAAGGAAAGCAGAATAGTAAAAGGGAAGCAAATTGCAGCAAATTTTAAATAAGCATCATTCTCAGGTATTTCTGAGTGTATGTTATATGAATTGCAGTGACCGTGAAAGCCGAAGTGCCAGAGATAACATTGTTTTTTGCAGCAAACTAGATAAACACCAACTGATAGTCACTCATGCATACAGAAGATGTACTTTAGAAAACGGAAAAAGAGGTAATGCACTTTAATGAGGTCTACTTTATGACAGATCGTAGATCGATGATAATAGTTTGGAAATAATAACACGAAAGAATAGTCCCGAAATCCATTATTAAATAACTTCAAGTTGGTAGATGCAATGTGATGTTTCGGGTAACATTTTTCTGAGCTCTCGATTTTATGTGCAAAGATATCTAAAAGTAATTACCAACATCATATATAAGCAATCCCTATGATCCAATACATCAGGCGATTCTGATGATTTATTCCAATTAAGAGGACAATTAAAAGATAATATTTCTTGCCATAGAGCTGGTATTGTGTAGGAGGTTTCTGAAAAACATGACGTTGCTTAAGTTGATCCCTAGATTACAATTTTATAAATCAGCTGTTCTTATACTTTCAATTGCCTCGGTCGGCCCCCTTTATGTTTCAACGTGACATCGTGAATCCCCAAGATTTTTTGATCATCCTTCTCCGACTTAATATTACTGATCAAAATACATGTTCTAGTAGAGTTTTTTATTGGGGCAATTAATAAATCTAGTCTAGTGTATCACATATTTCAATTTTCCCACGAGGACTTTCAGAGTCTGTAAGAGAGAAAATCTCAACGTTATATGAGAGAATCCACGTACCACACATTTTCAGAGCTACTGCTGTAGAACATTTGTGTAATGAAGCTTAACGATTCATCCTATATCTACATCCACAGCATCCCATCTCACAGTACTGAAAACTATTACGCTTCAAGTGTGGTCTCGTATGTCACGAACAACCCATCAGTATCTTGTAGAGTTTACATTAAGAAGAATTAAGTTTATTCTACTAGAAATATTTTTTCCAATGACGTATTGACGAGGTGATCAGAATTCATCACCTTTCGAGTCTTTATGTTTGACCATATGAAAGAAATTTTGAGTAAAATTATTGCACTACATTTAATGTAAAGCTTGGTTATTCCCAAGTACTTGGTTGTTCCCAATCAGTAGTTACGTACTTGGTTATCCCCAAGTACAATACTAACCCAATGTAATCATTGCATTAGAAGTAAAATCGAAATACTCGTGGATATAGAAAAAAGGCCAATTCACAGCAAAATCATAGATTTGCTGATCGTCGTCTTCGACTAAAATAGGAAGAATCATTACGAGTATTTGTGACTTAGTGCAACCATCATCAAGGAACAATATCAAAAAGTTTTATGTTGTCTTCGCGAGACTATTATAGGCAAATAGGGAGATTATTATCCAAAACTTCGTTAGATTATTTGTTTGAGGCAAAGGATTGGACGAGTAATCAACAAATCCGTCACTATAAGGTTTTGGTACGTTTTATAAACAGTTTTCTAGAAAGACAAAACTCACATGAGTGCTGTCACTCCCATACACTCTTGTGGCAGTTACTTCCGTACTCTCTCGGTGTAACTTATGGCATTTTGTAAGGTTAAAAGAGTTCCTAAAGTGCACCGAAGTGAGTAAAAAAATCATACAGTTAAGTGATGGGACAACTAGCGTTAAAATATTGGCGATCCAACACAACTTGCGAAACTTACAGAATAACTGAAAAAGATGTGTAGCAGAATCCAGTAGATTACTTTAAAGGAAATAAATGTAAGAGTATTGCATCTAGGTACGAATACTTTTTAATTATGGATATCCTTCAACACACCTCTCATTTTTCTTACTATTATAAGGAAACTACACTGCTGGACAATTGCTAAGGACGGATAACACTATCATCCATAGCAACCACAAAATGAAAGGAAGCAAAATGTGGAAAATTAGAATAAGTGCGGGATATTAGTAAGGAGAAGTATGAGTATGCACATTTTTTCCACGTCTGTTCATCACGTGATAGCGTTCATAAGAGCTTTAAAGATTCTGGCGCGAGAGTGGTACTGCTTATCGTCCACCAGAAAATATACAGGAAAAGGACCGATATCCGACATGCAGTATCATGGTGTGGGCCGGCATCATGATCAATGGCCGCACGCGCCTACATGTGGTTTCGAATGGGATTATGACGGGCCAACGATACATTGATGAAGTTCTACTTCCTCATGTTCGTCTTTTCCGTGGTGCTGTCGGTGATAAATTTGTTTTTATGGACGACAACGCAACATGTCATCGAACACTCGCTGTTCAGGATTGTCTAGACAGCGAGGGTATTCAACGTCTCGTATGGCCAGCGCGTTCTCCAGTTCTAAACCCCATTTAAAATGTGTGGGATGCTTTGGGGAGGCAAGTTGCTTGTCGAAACTATCCTCCGACAAACAAGAACACCCTCATCCGTGCACTCACAGAGGAATGGGATAAATTGTCTCAACAGCTGCTGGATAATGTTGTGCAAAGTATGGTACGACGTGTGGAATGTTGCATCACACTCCACGGTGGACATATCCCGTACTGATACCTTTCTTTAAGGTATCCGACTACCCTAAAACCATGATTTTTTTCAAAAATTGACAAATTTTGTTTATGATTTTATTTTATAGGCCATCGTATAAGCTCAATAAAAATACCAAGCTTTTTATTTTCCATTCACTAGAACAAAAATTACAAGTGTTTTAGTAAAAGCAGATGCCATAACTTTACACAAGATGACAAACTTTAAAATGCGTTTTACTCGAAATGTGTTTTTGCGAAAAGTTCAAACGGGGACAGTGATTGCTGAAAAATTTTGAAAATAATTTGCTGAAATTTTTTGAGTATGTTATGTATAACAGTAGAAGTGTTTTGATCTTCAGATTTATCAATCGCTGCTTTATTTTAAAATTTACAGTCCTTTATGTGGATATAATCACCTTCTTTTCAAGCAATTTCGTGTATAATCACTAAGATAAAGTGCTCTAGGTTTTGTAAAAATTTAAATATCTCTTATCCTGAAGGTCATTTCAAACACGAATAATAAAGTAACACATCAAAATTGAAAAATTGAGAATTTTCTCAAAAAACTTTTGTACAGAGCGGGCCCCGTTTATGTAATTTTTGTACATTTTTACCAGTTTTTTCCCATTTTAATAATATTAAAAAAATTTCTGCTTTCAATTTTAAGATTTTTTTCCTTAAAACATACTAAATAAATCTAAAAATCACAAAAAATCCTCATATTTCCATTTTTTCAAAAAAAAGTTGTCGCAAGTAGTCGGATACCTTAAGGTGCCTGCTGACTTTTAGATGCATTGTTCCATTTCTCCGTACACAGATCAAGTGAACATTTTTTTTCCTTTCAGATGTTTCACAGCTTTTGTACTTTCCAGAACAATAAATATTCTTTATTCTAATGTCTGAACAGTGTGGCAACTATATTTTATCCTACTAGGACTCATGTCTCGCTTAATTTTATGCTACATAGCAATTGTCCAGCAGTGTATAAGGTATTACTCTTTCCTTTTCTTCAAAGCGTTTTTAAATAAATTTAGGTTTTTGGTGATTTTTTTTACATGGCACAAAAATAATAAGCTAGCTATACAAGAATCAATATATTCACTGTAACCCCATATAATTGTACTAAATGTGTAGATCAATGTTAAATAATGACTGTTGTTATTGTTTCTTATCACAAATGGTGCATCTACGGTGCACCATTTCCATAAAACCAAAAATTGCCAAAATATCCAAAATAAAATAGGATTTTTTAAAACCGCGTCGACACACAATAAAACTCAAGCAGTTAAGAATATGACTGAGAATGGCCTGATCAGCCTCGTACCTATGATGCTCTGGAAAGACTTTCCGAGGTTGCTGAAAAGTAAGAGATTTGATGTGGCCACTAAAAAAGCACGATAGAGCCGTCTGCTGACCCCTATGAATATTAAGTTTGTGACAATACACCAATGAGGGTTTTCTCAAAATAACAAGAGTGGGCAGGGGTATTCTCCAAAGTACATTTACTTCCATCCTTTGAATAAAGGAGAGTTCACCAAAGGTTAGGCAAGTGTCACCCCGCAAGGTATCAAGAGTGGCAGATTTGGCCAAACTATCTCATTACCATTCAAATCAATATGGGAAGGGACACATTGAAAGTATATAGAGTGACTAGAAGAAACTCGAACCAAAACATCTCCAGAACACATTTAGTTGTATCATATCCCCAACAGTTGTGCAATGAGAAAGTAGCTGTATAGAAGCATGTGACTGTCAGTTAAAATACAAATGTCCCTAATAATGAATAATGTTAGCTTATAAATATGAATAAAATTTGAGCCTCAATCATGAATTTGAAATAAAAAATGGACAATAAACTGCATGTATTTAGAAAGAAACATTAATAAAGATTTTGAATGATTAATTTTTTCAAAAAATATATTCTTTATGTGCATATTACAATGAGCAAATAATTATATGTACATAAAAAAATTTAATGTTTTCTGATTATTTTAAAATTTTATAATTAAAGTAAATATGAGAGTATTTGAACTACATTTTACTCATACGTTCGCAACACTTACCTGGTTTTGTAATTCTCTGGAGGCAAACAAATATAACAGTAAAAATTATAAAATGTTACTCTTTAAATCTAAATGTATATCATTGATTTCTGGTTGAAAATAAAACGATTAACGCTATTCTAAGTAGAATACACACCGACAATCTATTTTATAAATGTTCTACAATTTGCCCTTAAATATAATAATTACTATTTACACCATAATAATCGCCATTGTGGTGATTTTTAAGCGATTATATTTGCTAAATACAATTATCTCTGAAAAGACTGAAATTTACTTTTCAATGTGTAGATATAAAACAATTCCTTGGGAAATTAGCATGCATTAAAGCCTTAGAACGTCATCGGATAATCCTCTTTAAGAACAAATCCGACCAGTGAGTTCAACACTATTGCGCTTTGTTTGGTTATTAAGCTATAAAGAATTCTTTTGAAAAGGTTCCAATGAAGGAAATCTTAAACCACCTTATAAATCAAAGAATACAGTATTGATTTAAACAGCCAATGTGAATAAAATTAATGTGTTCGAATAAAGGTTATCTTTGAAATTCAAATCAGGTTCATTTATCCCATTGAAAGATGTTCTGTTTTCCATAGGATTATAAGCTAAAAGAGATGAACTTTAGTCTCACAGCCTATTAATACAAAAGTAAATACATATCCGTAAAACCAATTCTTTGACGATTAAACATCATTAGTTAATTAAATTCTAAACAAAGAGGATTTCATTTTTATAATGGATTTATCATGCAAAAGCGAATAATTTTGTAAAGAAGGAATGTAATCCACTTTTACGTCCATTAACATGATGAATTAGTATAAATCTCTTAAGCCTTTGGATTTGATTAAATGAAAAAAGGGTGTTTATGGGAGAAGAGAAAATTTTCATCCCAAACGTCCTAATACTACTCATAATCGCATTTGCTCCTTTGAACTTGTATAATAAATTAACAAAATGAACGTAAATATATGAATTGAAGATTTCTGAAGACTTAAATTAACCTTTTTTCATCTTGTGACTCGGAAATGGGGGAACTTTTTTTACTCAAATACGTACATACTCTATGTTTAATATTTTAGAGAAAATTAATGTGTATTAAGGATTCCGACTACGTTTGGAACCGTGATTTTGAAAAAGCTCATAAATGGATAATATTTATGATATTCAGTTTCACTTAGATTAAAAAACGTATATAAAATTGTTTAAGAATATTATTATAAGAAAAAATTATTTAATTAAAATATTTTGACAAAAAATTAACATAGACTGACCAATTTTCAAAATATTCTCCTTTTATGAAAAATGTTTCTATTATAATAATAATTTACCTGTATATAGCTCAGGCCTCTGTACAGAGGCTCAACTAGAATTTTTGGATCATATAACTTAGAAGGGGATTTATCCATGTTTTACTACAACAGAGGGGAGAAATTTTAAGAAAAAAACGCTGATAATTAGTTTTAATGATGATAACTCTAAAGATAATGTAAATTCTTCAAAAATCTTAGTTGAGACTCTGTGGAGAAGTCTTCTTTATCTAAGTAAAATATTATTCTAGAAGCATTTTTTATAAAAGGAAAAAGTTTTGAAAAAAGGTTATTCTAAGTTAACTTTTTGCCCAAATGTTGTATTTAAATACATTTTTGTCATAATGTCCTTAAAACAATTTTATACATCTATTCTAATTTAAGTGACACTAAATATCATGAAATTATCCATTTATTTGTTTATTTAAAATCACAGTCCCGAACGCATTCGGATACCTTAAGTGTTAATACTGAAAATTCTGTTAACTTAAAGTTATACAGTAGAGCACTGAAAATTCGACCTAACCTGGACCAAAGGGTGGCCAAGTTTGTGAAAGTGCCAGGTTATCGAGAAAGGGATTAAAAAGCACAAGAACAAGTATTTCTTCAGAAAAGATTTTCTACACATGTATGTATTGATTGTTTGAAAATAAAACAAACAATAAACTTCCAAATACCCTTAAACAAAGGAATTGTACTTACTTTACGAAGGGATAAAGCACATTTGCTACATGAAAATGAAAATTAATGAATATATAGTATACAGTAATTTATCTGATCAGACTAACCACAGAAAAATATTTCATGATGACATAAACTTGTTTATAATGTAAACTAAGTAGCTCACTTTGTAAAAATATTTTTTTCTAAGGAAATCTGTAACGACCTGATCTTTTCGGTACTGTACCCTGCGTTTTCTTGCTTCAGCATAAAAACAACAAATGATCAGTAAAACCATTAACGTGGCACGTTCTTGTTCAAAATACTAAAAGTAGATTTCAACGATCTTGAGTTCCTCACTATGTGGTATTTAAGGAGTTCGTACGGTGTTATCGATGTTAACGACATCATCAGTTTTCAGCATTGTTTCATTAATTGGAACACATCAACAGTAATTTCTGCATCGAACATAATGTCTTAATCTGCATCGTTCCTGATCTTTGGAGTATTGCCGAGTTATCCAGACTGCATGGTTATCAAATGCCGAGTTTTCGAGACTCTGTTGTATGCATTATAGAGAAACTAATATAATTGTTACTTCACATTTCAAAGTAAAAGTTGTAACCAAGTTTTGAACATGGTTTTATAAAGTAAACTACTTTTTGTATATTTCGTTCAATCCTATACACCAAGCTAGGCAAAACTAATCCAATGCATTCGCAGCTTTCCAGTTTTATTTTTTGACTGGTGTTGTCAAGTCATAGGTTCAAGTCCTGGTGCCAGTGATGACCCAACGAATAGAAAAGTTGGAGTATGTTAAGGCTGTCTGACCTTCAAGTTCTCGTACCTCCGTAGTGAGGAAGTTTCGGGGATAGGGTGTTAATTTATGTATGGTCCTCGTCAAATAATCATGCTTGAAAATCACGAGGTTCGTCACCAAATGCGCTTATGTACCTTCAAAATTCAACGATAATAATAAAATTATTTCAGATTAAGATAACTTCAAACACTTTATCATCTGCCTTTGAATAATATGCACAAAATTTTATCAAGAAAAATTTCTTGTTTCAAATCAAATTCTTTTCTCATTTTTCTTAGATTATCGTCGACTAGTGAATTTCAAACTAAAATTCGTTTTATTTAGATCATTCACTTAGTACAGAAAAATGTGTAAATGATGTTTTATGTAAATGATGAGAGGGATATAAAGGTGAAGAATATTTTTGTATCTTTAAAGGCTGAGACGCGTTAAATATGATAATGCTCAATATCCTCACAATCGCGTTGCGTGGAAGTTTGTAGACAATGATGTCGTCCTCTTCACCTGACTGTGGCACAAAATTAGGAGGTCTATTTCCTACAGCATTCATTTTACTTTACTGTATGACGTAAACTAAAATCAAATTAAAAATGTGCCTTTATTCAAAACTTAGACACGCTGTGTTAGCATTGCATTAAATAAAAAATAATTTAAATTTAAAACTTTATAGTGTTAATTTAAGGAATTCAGAAGTCAAAGAGTTAATGAGCTGCATGTTTTGTAAACAAAATAAAAATTAACAGTCAAAATGGATTATTTGTCCTTAATTTATATCAATAAAAGAAGAAAGACCAAACTACTATCTAAATATCTGTCTTGAAACATAAAAATTGTTTTTAACATACGTAGAAGGATTCAAACGTTCCTGGACTGAATCTATAACTTAAAAAAATATTACCAATTAAACAGCTGAAACAGACCCTTAATTAGTAACACACTTTTGTCATGATTTTTAAAGAACATCGAAACGTTTCTGGAAATCCATTTTTAGGCATGTCCTTTAATTCAGCCAGTGATGCACTTTTAACGTCATCTGCAGATTGGTCTTGGTTTAACATGCAAGGGAATGATATGTTCGTGCACCCTAGATATGTTAAGATCTTTAGTAATTACCCATTGACATGCGGTCGATGATATCCCTACTGATTTTGATATTGTTTGAAGCCTGTTCTTACGTACCAGCACAGGAATCTTTTTGATGTGTTCAGTGGTACCGTAAGTCTGCAGACGTCCAGAGCATTTGTCATATTTGACACTTCCCCTGCCTTCCCTGAAACGTATATGTCACTCAAAAGCTTGCATACTTGATAATGTAAAAAAGCCATACACCTGCTTCAAAATTTTGTAAGAGTCCATAGAACTTTTCCCCAAATTCCCAACTTGACATGAAATTTAATATCCATTATCCGCTCAACATACACAATATCTTTCTACCCCCTTACGACTAAATACATACGCTTATAAAATACACCTCTGAGGCTATCCGCTGACCACTAGCTTTGGGACAAATTATTTTTAGAAAAGAGGAAGAATGGAATAACACAGAAATGTTATTGCAGTCCCTCTCCTGCAAAATTTTCCCTCGTTAGCTAAAATAGGTTCAATTGATATATGTTTTAAAATTAATCTATTTTCGCCATAACACTTTAAAATTATCTTTTTTTTTATTTATGATAATTACAAGCACTGAAGTTACAAGATATTGCAACTGCCAGCAACACCTTTTTAGAAAATGAATTTCAAAAAGACATAAATTTAAAGATAATAATCAAATGTTTTGTGCAAATAAAGTAAGCAATTATAAGTCAAAATACCATTAAGACAAGATTACGTCATAAGTAAATACGAGGATGCTCACACACAAACACACACACAAAATAAGTATGATGCATGATTAAAAAATTAAATAAAATTGCTTATTTATCAAAAAAATATTGCTTTTTTAAACTATGTATAAAAATTTAAATAATATAATTCCTTTAACTAAGTTATTTTCCTAAACTCTTCAATCGACGAATACTAAAAAAATTGAAACGAAAAAATATATGTGTAAATCAAAATTTTTAAAACTTTCATAAAAGTCTCTGTTTGGTACTCGTCAAACAGCTTTCGTTTCCTTTTACTCTGTTCAATGCTCCCAATACCGTTTTTTTTACCCATCTACTCTTCTTTTGACCCATCTACGCATTATTGACTTTTCTCTTTCTTCATTCTGTGATCCAAGTAACGCTACTGCTCCCTCTCCCAATTTATTTATTTACACATACGCTTCACAAGTCCCATTTTTTTTCAATATTCACTGCTCCTGAAATTGTTTCATTTTGTATTCTAAAACCATACTTTAAACAGGTACTAGTTTCTCTTTCAATATTATTTAATAAAAAAGCAATAAAACTTACATGGAAAATAAAAGTTATAGTAATCGGCAATATAAGTTAAAACAAAGAATTTTGGGTTATTTCCTCATACATTAGTCGTAAACTGATACATTTCTAGAAGAAAAGTATTTTTCAGGGCAAAATGGAATCATTAGAGATTTTCTTAGAGCAACTGTTCTCTTTCATAAGTTTAATATGGGAGATTTTTTTTAGTAAAATTCTGATAGGTTCAGTAGTTTTTATTAACTGAATCAATAGATCTTGGAATGCAATACAAGTATATTGAAATGTCTTGGATTTTTTTTAAAAATAAAAACAGAAAACTCAAATCCTTAAATTACTTGAACGTATTTCAGTTTGTTTCGTAATCAATTTCTGCATTCAAAAGAAATAAAAAAAATATATTTTCTTACTTAACTGCATTTTTTAATTTCCGTGTACAAACATAGCGCTGTTATTATTTTTAACACACGTATAAAACTTTCACTTTTTAATTAAGTACTAGTAAGAATGCAGACGTGTTTAAATAATACGCATTTTAACATATTGTTATTTTTCTTGTACAATTAATATTTTACCAAAGAAAACTTTTCTTTTCAAACATATACATGTTTTATAACCTAAATTCTGATATTAATTATTCGATGGTGTTTTATTCCAACTATCTCTCTTTTACATTTATATATTAATTAATTAACGTTGCTGAGTCTTTGAAGTTGGTCAGATCTAAAAAGGAATTTCAAAAATCCTTTCGTGAAAAAGTATATTTTTCTTTTGATTCTCTGATTATAATGCATTAATAAAATGAAGATAAATTATACAGTACATAAATTTGCATATTCAATTTATTTCTCGGGGTACTTTTTAACTATTTTACAAAAAAAAAACCAGAATATAATGAAACCAATTCGTTTGTGTAGTTTTTTTATTGTTTGATATATAAGAAACTGGAATAAAATATTTTTAAATAATGTTTTTGTAACTCTTTTTAGCACAAATACATTACACATAGCCCATTCGTTTTATGAGTGAGGGAGTGAATATTAACGACGCTCTTTTCAGCTACTCGAGGGCTTTTGGCGACTGACCACGTAATTTTGAACCATGGTCAAGTGACGTGGACGACACCGGAGCTGGCAGCCCCCTCTTCTAACTACCTCACCACATCAACGGGAGGACTTTTCAGGTCTCGAAAAATTTAACTTGCATCGCTGCCATACACGGCGGGTCTTTAGTGGTACTGGGCTCGAACTCATGACATTACTTCCATGATCTGATACCTTGACCTGCACATTCATTTTATACTAAATTTTTTGAATGTGCATTTATTAGGTAATTTTCTTCTCGAAATTATTAACTTTTCTTATCATCTTGAAATTCTAAATAAAATAGAAATATAAATTCTCTCAAACGCGGATTCATATTTTACATTTCGGTTAAATTTAAATTTTAAAATAAGGAAATGTAGTTGGAAAATTTCATACATTTTATATCTTAAGTTTGCTTGAAAATTTTGTCTCATAATACTCTACTGTTTTCAATTATGTAATAAAAGAAAAAAAATTGGGTTTAATGCGCAAATGCTGATAGTAATACAAATGTGATATAAACATAAGACTGAAATAAAAATATTAGTTATCCGAGCATTGTTCTGAAAATTTATTTCTAGTATATTTCGAGCTTTCACAATCTGTTCCTTCATAATAAACTTCCATGTTCTTGATGTGGAGCAATTAGAACAAGATAGTGCATATCCAAACAGCATTTACGATGCACCTATAAACATGTAATCTCTAAATTATACTCTGAACAAAAAAGGGAAAATTTGCCATTCTAATGATTTATTAGATTTTTAAAAATAACTGAAAGGTAAGTAACATCTTTTTCTTGCCAAATACTTGAAATAAATATTTTAAGGATCCTTTTCGTAGACACACTTATTGAATAGATCATGAACTAGAAGCTTATAATAACCCTTTAATCACCAACTTTATAATTTAATAACACACACATATATATATATTTAATATCTATCTATATATATGTGTGTGTGTGTGTTATTAAATTTTGTGTGTGTTATATTCTCTCTCTCTCTCTCTCTATATATATATATATATATATATATATATATTTACTTCCTTACATCCATTAATTTGTTTTCTGTAGAATAATCCTAAAGAGATAATCTCATTCTCATTAGAAAATTCTACTTTGAAGTTTTGAAGATTGAAAAATATCTGGAAATTTTTTAAAATTGAATTTGGACTTTAATATTAGCCACTATTAATATACAACAATCTGGTGTTTATAAATATTTTTCCTTTAAAAAATAATATAATTTGTGAAAAAAAAGTAATAAATTAATATATATATATATATATATTAATTTATTACTTTTTTTATATTTCATAAAAAAGCCCTATAAAATTCCGTAGTATCACTAATGGATACAATACATATATCACGAAGTCTGGGAAGATCTTGCAATCTCTTCTTCAAAATCTAATTGATAATTTACAAAACACGGCAATTATTAAAAATAGCTTAGAGATTGCTAGAGTTACTAAGGATATGTTGATTTTTCTATGCATGGTTTTGATTTCGAGGACCTTTTTAATTCTATAGATATTGACGATATGATTAAGGTTCTTCAGTTAATTTATGATAAATATGAATTATATACTTCAATGAAAAAGAAAAATTTGATATTCTTGTTAACCTCATTTTAAAAAGAAAATTTCATTATATTTGATCATAATCTTTATAAACAGATCAAAGGATTACCTCAGGGTGGTCCAGCTAGTAATTGTTTAGCGAACCTATATTTACATTTTTTTAAATAGATCATGTTATAAATGATTCTTACTTAATTTATCGTTATATAGATGATATAATAATTTTTGGTAAAAATAGTGAATACAAACCAAATATTACATTCTACCCTGATTATCTCAAGCTCCTTAAAACTAACTTCAACTCTAATAGGGTGGAATTCTTGGATTTAGACTTGCAACTTATTAACGATAATGTAGTCAGTAACATTTTTGACAAAAGAGATTCGTTTAAGTTCCATATAATTAAAATTCCTGTATGGAACAGTAATTTTCATATATCAATTTACAGAAATATCATTTTGAATTTTTTATTTAGAAATGATAACTTAACTACCCACAAAATAGATAAATACAATAATATAAAAAAAATTTTCAATGTTGTTTAGATCATGAATACCCTTTTAATTTCTTGAGATCTTATATTCATCACAAATACATTAACCGTCTTGCTACTTCGAATTCCAAATCCACCACACAACAATAGGTTTTCAAAGTCAGCATGTTAGTGGTCTTGCTGTGAAGATTATATCATAACACTCATATCACAGTTTACATTTTTTCCACACACATCTTAAACATCTTACACATTTTTGACAACCAACCAAATTAGAGCCTAGCAAATTTACATTTTTGACAATCAACCAATTCAAATTTTACCATATTTGATTGTCGTCATACCATATTTGCTGGCTAGTTTAAAAGTCAGCTCAAAAGATGTGTTTATGTTTTTTCGAATTTTTTAATTTGGTGAATAATTGACTTTCATTAATGGCAAGATGCTTGTTTCTCTTCGTATAAGCTTTGTGAGTAAAGAAATTTTGTTAAATTATTTTTTGAAAGATACTTTTCTTATGTAATTGTTCTAGTATTTTTCTACTTTTCTTACATAATTATTTTGTGATTTTTCTGCATTAAGAGTTTGGGAGAGTTTGTTACATAATAGTAGTGTTTGGTTTTATCATGCTCTCTGAGTTATACTTTCTCTGAAGCTTTGTTTATTTTATTTGGTTTTGCTACCGAGTTGCAAAGGGGGAAGGTTGGCGCCTTCAAACTAGTTTAACCCCACTTATTCGGTCCTAAGTCCGAAATTGCTTTCTGACTCGCTAGGTTCTTCTTTTTTTTGTAGTTCTTTTATTTCTCTATAATTTTGTTCTTCATGTTCAGCTTTCATATTTTTATTACGTAATTTCTTGTTATGTTCTTTATCTATTATTTCTTGTTTTTGTTAAATAATACATATTTCTTTTATATATATATATATATATATATATATATATATATATATATATATACTATCTTGAGGCTAGGCAAGATCCACGAGATTATTCATAAAAATACTTCCAAAAGAACAACTTTTGTTGATTGAAATTATAAGGCAGTCCAGAATAGAAAGTTTGATTGACTAAAACTCAAACTAAGATCCCATTTATCCCAGCCATGCCCCTTACCATGTGAAGTTCATCTCCCCTTATTTCCTTTTTTATTACTTTTTATTTTAGTACTAAGATATTAAACCTTAAAAAATGCTGTTTCTTTTATAAGAAGCATTTTAGATTGTAAAATATTTAACAACTCGTTATACTACAGTTTCTCCTTAAAAAATTCAATATTTTTGTAAGGCCTTCTAGATCAGGTGTCGTCAACTATGGTAACCGTGCCACATGTGGCACTCGGAGGAATTCTCACTGGCACTTTACAAAATTATGCGATAGAGTTAAATGGGATTTTTTCTCTTCTCTACGTCACACACATTTTTTTTAAAAGTAATTTCTTATCTTCAATTCTTTGTCATAAAGTGTTGATTTGCTTGCATGCAATTTGTATGATTTATGTGAAAAAATATTCTCTGTTGAAATGCGAGACTAATTCTTAGCATTAGCATTTTTAGCACCCTGAATCATAGTAGTAGGGTTGTTTGGCACACTATAGCTTCAAGGTTGACGACCCCTGTTCTAGATGTATGATGACGTAAGATGCTATAAATGTAAAAAAAAATCATTTAACATAAGAAGTGGAGACATAAATGAAATAGAAATTTATCTATTAATTGCTTAAAGAATAGAAAAAGAAACGCCGCAAAGAATGAAGAGTGCATTGTTTGAATAGAATGAAACGCTAATTACCTTATACTTTGTCAATGCCGTTTAAAGTAGTATTTTTCCTTTGTTTGCAGTCCACTTCAAGTAACTCTTTTTTCCTACCTTTTTAAACTTACCTCCCTTTTTGTAAGAAAGATAAGCATTCTATCCTCAGAAGAAAGATGACATTATTTTAATGATTTTACACATTTTTTATTCACGTTATCCAATATTCAATAACATAAAAGTAGAGCACAAATTGCTTATGTTATAGATTGATTGTGAAAATATCTTGAATCTAACTGTAAGCTATTAAAAACAAACTTGGTCATAAAATCTATCTTCCATGATGCTAAAACTTTTTCAAAAAATGAATATTACTATATTTTTAAACTTAAAGCCTTATTCACTACAATAATTTTTACTATAAACAAACTTTACACTTACTGGGTTGAAAATATTTCCAGAATAAATTTTAGTTCGTAAAATCTTAAAAAAACAGACTATTGTTTTTATTAATACACGCTTGTTCGGCTTTGAATAATTTTTTCACAATGAAATATTTGCTATTACATATTCTTACGGATTAATTCTACACTTTCTTTTAAATGTTCTAATTATTAAATATTTATGAAAATAGACTGTTTATTATGTATATATTATTATCTAATGACATGACTGTTCTCGTAACCAATCTAAAAACAGATCTTGTGAAAATAATGTTTCCATATTTCAAATGTTGTTGCTGTGGTTGCATTTTCTTCATTTTATTGCTGTAAATTTTACGTAATAAAAGGGCGATTCAATAAAAACGGGTGTTGTGAGATTTATTTGTAAATATGTAAATAAATTTTGGAGGAAAGGAACTGCTGAAGGACATGTACAATCAGATAAAATTTGGTGAGGACAAATGCAATTGATTCAAAAGAAATATGCAGCAACAGAAGATGAGCAACTGATCTTGCAGGGAATCGTAAAAAAAACGCAGATATGCAGATAAACATGAAAATGATAAGCAGTGAAAATGGATTTGAAATTCAAAAATATATCGTTCCCATTTAAATGTTACAAAAATGGATTTTAAAGTAGATGAAGTTTTTCCTTGAAGCGCATTGCTTAAGGCACCTTTACTATTTTAATATATGTTTTAAAGCGCAGTTTCTTATAATCATAAAAAAATGCAATTTTTTATAAAATGTCACTCATATGTACATAAGAAAAGAAAGAAAATAACAGTAAATGTGATTTTTCATAAAAGTAAAAATGAAAGTTTACTTCAATCTTTATTCACCAGAAACTTCGTCGAAATTTTTTGAAGTTAAGTAAATATTTAGCGGACGTTTCAAAGAAAGAAATGTGGAAATAAATCTCAGAAGAAGGTTTTGTGACAAATATTACACGTTCTTTTTGCGCAAAGGTGCTTTTAAACTATTTTATATTAAATTTTTGAAAAAGTAATATCTGTCACACTTTTAAAAAAGAAATATGTGACCTTAATTTACTTAGTAAGTCCTATTTTATTTCTTCATATTGTGTTTTTCTTACAAAAAATAATTAGTTTCTTGTTTAAATTAATTGAAAAAATTCTCTAATTTCTCTTTTTTTTTACCTAATTTCTATATTATATTCTCCATTTTTTTTATTTATTTTCTAAAATACAATATCATAAGTTTTAAGTAGAAAAAGTGCAAGGTAGATTTATATAATTTTAGATTATTTTTAATAACTTGTCTTCTTTTTCTTGTTGCCAGTATTATTCAAAATGATTAGTGTATGTTGCATAGTTTGTTAAACACATTTTAGCCCATTCCTATTAGTTTAATAATAGCATCATTTGTAGAAAAAATAAAATAAGTAAAACTTTAAATGACTTGATATATATACGTATATATAAAGGCCGAAGAGCTAAAACATTACGAATACCTACTCCACTTCTGCCTGAAAACATCAGCAAATTGCCTTGGCTCTTGGTAGGTGACTGGAGACATGTTGTACCAATTGTATAAGTAGTGGTTATGTAATGTCCAGATATTTCGTCATAAAGATGTTTCATCTATGAGCATTTTTATATGAAAACCCAAAGTGCCTTATCATATTAAGATCCACAGATTTAGGTGTGCAGGATAAATTCCCTTTTATGCTCATCGAACCCTTATAACACAACTCTAACCTTTGGAATGGAGCTTTGACCTGCTGGAAGCTTCTTTTTCCTGTTGGGAATAAAGACGCCATATTGGAGTGCAACTGATCCTCAATTATGCTCAGATAGTCTACAAATTTCACAGTCTCTTCTGATATATATATATATATATATAGTATACGAATTAAAAGTGAAGAACAACTAGAACCCACAATGCTAAAGAAGTAAGAAATTGGAATTAAGCAAACACAACAAATGTAGATACAAAAAAGTCATTGGACTAAACTGGAGACCTATATCTATATATATATTGAAAATAAATCAGGATTTGCAATATTTAACTCTTAACTATTCTAAAATGATTGATCAATGCATTAAAAGTTGCTTTGATGAATTAAATTCTGTGACACATTTTATTCTTCTATTAAGTATTAACTTTTCTTTAATTCTTATATTGAACATTTGTTAAAATCCTCAACAACTCAGAAAAACTAAAAGAATTGGATTGGTTGCATATGATTAATTTTTTTTTATTTTTAAATTTTAGTAGCACAGTATATTTTTTCTGACAAGGACAAGTACATTACGTATCATGAAAAAGAAGCTGCATGCGCATGCATGAAAATTTCAAAATAGAGTGGCAATATGCGTAAACAGATTTGAAAATTTGTATTATCAGCTATAATTAATTATCATATTATCAATGTTCTTTCATCGTAATGTAATCATATTTAATTATTTTAGCTTTTGTTCACTACTTTTAATTGAGGCTTGAAGACATAAACAGTTTTTAACTATGAATATGCTTCAACATAATTGCTTTATTAATGTATTTTTTAAACAATAATTATTTACAATGCTAATTTTCCGAATAAAAGCTGTTTCTAACAATTTTTTTCATTAATGGCTATTTGCAATTGCTTTTTAGTTAGAATAATTGTGTCAAAAATAACAAAAATGATTGTGGAAAAAAATTCTTAACAATAACTGTGATAATAATTGCATGAAAAATTATTGTTTTCAAAAATTAATAAATATTATCATACCTAAGCTGTTTTGAATACACACAAGCTCAGAAATGCACAATTCAAAATATGACATTCATTGGGCATTGAATTATATAAAACACATACATTACTTTTAAAATATTTTTTTCATCTATCAGTAATTTTAACATTAGATCGATTATTTTTGGATTCATTGATTGTAATACTCAGCAAATTTATTTCCGGTATTTTTCTTACAGATATACTTTGTATATTGAATAATGATTTATTATTTAGCTAAGTGTCCGTCATCAAACAGTCCTATTTTTTTTCAAAAACTAGATTCTTTTATGAGACAAATAATGCTATTTCTTTCATTCCTAGATGTTCATTAAGCTTAAAGAAAAAAGAAGTCGTTTTCTGCCTGATAAATTTCTCTTTTAGTTTAACTTGTGTACTTCGTGTCTATTTAAAAAAGTATAAGTATATTGCGGGGAGAAATATTTGTTTGACTAAAGTTGAAAAGACTCTCCTTCTGGCCCAATTAAAACTGTGAAAGATGACTTCGAGTTATCTCTTTTGACACTCGTATAAGAAAAAAGTTAACTGTAACATTAAATTACTTAGGTAATTTGACTTTCATGACATTTCTTTTTGTTTGAAAAAATAAAAATAATAAATTTCGGTCTAAGCGTAATTAGATAACGAATAATGCATTTAATTAAAAATCTATTTTTGGTACATTGATGTATTTTACATAAATTAAGTGAATTATATTGGGGTCACTGATTTGCAACTCCAATATTGATAACATTTGCCAAATGTTATTTTATTTGACAAATAACCGCACGGTATTCTAAAATATTTTTCCTATTCATCGCAGAAAACTGCGGCAAAAGTAATTTGAATTTTTTAAAATTTAATTCAAGTACTTTTTTAGGAATTGCTTGTTTTTTTTCCCTTGTACAATAAGTTGCTATGAACTTTAGTAAAATATTTGAATATCTCTTTTTAATAAATCAATTTTTTTTTTTCTGTTTCGTGAATAACAATTCATGAAGCAAAAATGGTACTTAGGTAATGTAACTTCGACAGTTTTTGTTATAACAAAAGACGTCGCCAAATGCCCGATATGAAGCCAATAGTAGAAAACCGTTCTCGTGCATGTTCGAACACAAAATTAAAAAATGGCAACTTTCAAATATTTTTTTTTATTTGGAGACGTCTTTTAATTCGCTGAAATTATTCGACGGTATAATACGCAAGTAAAGCACAAATGTATTTCAATTCATTATTTGTCGTAAAATTGATTCAGGGCTCTCTCCGCCATGGTGGAACGTTCAACTTTCTTATTTGCACTGACTCACTCTCTTCACTCCATTGTTTGCTGAGCGTATATTCAACAGAAAAACTTGTTGTAGAGGTTCAGTCTATTCTGTACTACCTAGACTGTGACATCCGGGAGAATAGCGGAAATCTCGGCAATGATAGAGCGGATCAGTTGGCCAAAGAGGCAACTTGCCAAGATATGAACATTTTTAATGTCTGTGTCATTGCCCCTCTAGAAGCATGTATCTTGAGAAAGAACTTTTTCCTCTTGGAATACCGAATTCTTGTCCTCGCCTAAAGATTTGTGGACTAAAAGGTTTTTCCGACCATTTATCTACGGCTTAAATGTAAGAAATTTGTTACTGATTTCAAGTTATCCCAGATTCTAACACGACATGGAAATTTTAGAACTATTTATCTAGATTTAATTTAATTGGTAGTGATATTTGTTCTTGTGCCTAGGTTGCTGAAACTGTGGAACATGTATTAATGTATTTATTATAAACTATAATTCTATAAAAGAGAGATTTTTAAAAAGGAGTTGAAACACACACACGCTTAGGAATTTCCTGGCCACCTGTTTTGTCTTTGTTGGTCAATTGTACTGAAAACCTAAATATCTTAAAAAATTTGTTTACTGTATAGATTTTTGAAGTTCAATTGGTTCCTCCCCTTGTTTATATTTGTGTATTTTCAATCTTCCTTTTTATTTCATGTTTTGTGTAAATTGTTTTTTTAATTTGTTTTAAATGATATAATTGTGTTACCACTTACGTCTGTAAATATCATGTTATGCAATGTGGAGCATGAGGAGTTTATGAAATAAATCAGTTAAAAAAAATTCACATTATTTGCACCTGTGTTATACTTAAGAATTTAAACTCTTAAGAATAGTTTTATTATTCTCTCTTTATTTTAGAAGCTTAAAAATGCACATAACTAGCTTTGTTTGAAGAAAGTCTACTCAAAAGCGGTATGTTGATTTCTAGAAATGAAGTATTTCTATAATTGCATTTAAAGTCATATATTACTCTTAAAATTTTTCACTTATGTAACAAAACGCAGGATGCATTTTATTTAAGAATGCGAAATAAAAGTATTTCTGTATTTATGAGGTGCATGAAAACAGCTATAATCATTTACACAAAGAGTAAATTTTCAGTATCTTGTAGAATCAATTTTATATAAGCACATAATAAAAAATGAGGCAAAACAGTATCGGTTCTTATAATTTCGTAAAATGTTTCTTTATATGAAGATTTAAAAAAGTAATTAAAAATTTAATGCAATTTTCATAAATTAGCGAAATTTCAAATACATATAACTGACTTTCAAAATGCCTTATGTAGTAATAAGTTTAATTAACAAAGAAATAACAACCTAAGAAATTAGATTTCAATAACGTGTGATTTTTAATATACTTTTAATTACTATTATAAGTGATATTTAATACAGTTTACTGTCGTGACTTTAGTGCTACTTTTTTGTATACATTTCGAAAACATATATTTCTGAAAATGGCGTATACACGAAATGTCTTTGATTTTTTTTCTGTGAATTACTTCCATAAGGTTTTCTTTTCCATACCTTAAGTGAATGTTCTTTAGCAATTCAATATCCTAATAAAAAGTGTTTCATCTATTTTTTTTTTACTCTCTTAATTTATATATTCCGAATGGAAGGCCTATAAAAGATAGATAATTCTCTCTTTCACATATGCACACTCACTATTTATATATATTTATATACATATATGTATATATATATATACATATATATATATACATATATATATACATATATATATATACATATATATATATATATAAAAGAAATATGTATCATTTATCAAAAACAAGAAATAATAGATAAAGAACATAACAAGAAGTAGCATAATAAAAATATAAAAGCTGAACATGAAGAACAAAATTATAGAGAAATAAAAGAACTACAAAAAAGCAGAACCTAGCGAGTCAAAAAGCAATTTCGGACTTAGGACCGAATAAGTGGGGTTAAACTAGTTTAAAGGCGTCAACCTTCCCCCTTTGCAACTCGGTAGGAAAACCAAATAATTATATATATATATATATATATATATATATATATTGTGTGTGTGTGTGTGTGTGTGTTTTGTGGCGTATTGGAAAAGGTGTCTCCTTCGAAATTTCGTCCTTAAGCTGAGATGATTTAGCTTTTAGAAACAGCACAACTTGTTTGTGAGGGCTCTGCTGAAAATGTGTAGGAAGCCATTTGCAAAAATGATTATAATTAAAGTATTTCAGTTGCTTGAAAATGAGGCATGGCTACACGTCATTTAATGGTGTACTTGGTGCAACCAACATAGATACTAGACAGGTAATTGATGTTAAAATACTGAAAATGTAAAAACCTTTCTTTTCATCAAAATAATAATAAAATAAAAACTTATGTATCATCCAGTACATCAATGGATATTGAAGGGGAACTAAGCATTTTTCAACCTTCATTAACTTGCATAATAAATTATAGGGCAATTTCGGAAAATTATATTTATAAAATCGTGTAAATTTACTGTATGCATGTACTTTAATTTTCTTATATGCAATTGTGTACACTTAAGTCACATTTTTGAAATATTTAAAAACATTTAGCTAGAAGCAGATATTGTAACAAAAATTTGAAATTTTCAATAAATTCATAGTGATGCTCGGTAAAAGTTTGTCTTTGAAAAACTAATTAATATATTTAATAACCAACACTTCAGAATAAATATAAATATCTAATAATTATGCCGTCAAAATCTTGAGTCTATATATTTAATAGTTTCTGCGAAAAAATTAAGGATTAAAAATCAATTGCATGTTTATTGTTTTTGCGAGAAGCTAGTTACATACATAAAAATATATAAATTCCATGCTTAAAAACATGAAATAGTTTTATTTAGGCTATTTTCGGAATAATTTGTCCAGTTTAGAGAAAATTTTAAATTCAGATATTTTTTATAAGTGTTTACATGTCAACATACAAAACACAAATGAAACTTTTCGAATAAATCGTATAACCCCATATTCCCAAATCAATACTTGTACATAATGCTACATTTTAAAATTATATTCATGATGATTTATGTTCAACTTTGATGTTGGTAATGCATCAAAACCTAAAATTCTTCAAAGATTGATAGATAATTATTCGTCACAGTTGTAAATACTGCAAATTTCTCGTTAGACAAAAACTGAAAAATGATATGTATGTATATTCTGGGTAATTTAAGTAAAAAAGGAAACAAAAAAAATCTTGAAATAAATTGGTAAATTAATGTTTAATAAAATGTGACAAATTCATGCCGTAGTTCATAATTCTTGTGATGAGAGAAGTAAGATTTTATATTAAAAATACAATTTCCTTAAAATGATGTTTTTAAAACTCTGTGTATCTTTTTCTGAGAATATACTAAAAGAATGTACCTGCAATCTTCCTCTCATATTACTAATATGTAACTATATATAATGAAGAAAGTATTTTGAGACATTCCCAAAATATTTGGCTGAAGACCAGATATCGTGACAAAAAAATTCATAGTGGTGCTACGTAAAAGTAAGTTTTTGAAAAAACTAAATAATATAGTTGGGTAAAAAATCTCACTTGAGAATGACAAAATTTGAAGTATCTTTATTTAACATTTTCTGAGTAAAAAGTGCATAAAAAAGCTCCATTTAACATTGTCGGTATAAGGCGTACCGAATCGTCTTAATACACAAATTCATTTGATAGAAAATCTAAAATGCCTTATTCATAAGGATGAAGTAATTTCATATACGTAAGTGTTTATAACGTATAATATTAATTAATTTATTTTAATATTATAGTATTTAAGTAAGTGGAGTTCAATTTTACAAAATTATTAGTATAAGGTTTTTCAATAAATAAATTTTATATACACTTGGTTCTCTTTTATGCGGTTTTTTTTTATGCGATTTTAGAGTTATGCGGTTTTTTTATGGCAAGAAAAAAAAAAAAATTTTTATTCATATTTAATTCTTTTGGTGATTCACTTTTTCTGAAAACGAATAAGAATAACAACTACAACTCTACTATTACGCAATCAATACAACGAAAGAATTTCTCCTTTATTAGAAAACAAAACTTTGTGAAAAAGGTTACTACCGAAAACCGGAAGATAAATTTAC
The DNA here is from genome assembly GCA_019973935.1 of Trichonephila clavipes. NCBI lineage: Eukaryota > Metazoa > Arthropoda > Arachnida > Araneae > Nephilidae > Trichonephila > Trichonephila clavipes. The sequence continues at coordinate 373,883 of BMAU01018018.1, read as the reverse complement.
TCAAGTGAATTGTAAGTTTTTTTTTATTTTTTTTTTTAGTGCGTAATTGTACATTAAGTTTTCTCTATAATTTTTTAGTCCTCTTAAAGAAAATGTGTGACAATATTAAAAACAAAAAAGAAGTGCAATTTCGCTAGAAACCAAAATTAAAATTCTCGATTGCTTGGCGAAAGGAGAAAGATCAACAGCAGTAGGTAAACGTTTTCATTTAGGCGAATCTACTATAAGAGCAATAAAAAAAATGAAGCGGCAATAAGAAAATCAGTCAGATCTGGTACAAATTTGAGTTCTAAAATTTCATCATATTCAAGAGAAACTTTAATAGAAAAAACTGAAAAGGCTCTCGTAATTTGGATTGAAGATTTAACTCAAAAAAATTCCGTTAGATGGACATTTAATCAAGATGAAAGCCCTTAAATTTTACAAGGAGTTAAAAGAATCAGAGCCATCTACATCTTCACGTGAAAGTAATCCACAATTCTCTGCCAGCACAGGGTGGTTAACTGGTTTTATAAAAAGACATTCTTTTCATATTCTAAAAATAAAAGGTGAGGTGGCTTCTGCAGATGAAGAAGCTGCTAGAAAATATCCTGAAAAGTTAGCTAAAATTATTAAAGATGGAGAATATTGCGCTCATCAAGTCTTCAATGCTGATGAAACAGGATTGTTTTGGAAAAATGCCAACCCGTACTTACATTGCAAAGTCCGAAAAAACTGCCAGTGGTTTTAAAGCTGCTAAAGATCGAGTTACTTTATTGCTGTGCAGCAATGCATCTGGCGATCGAATGTTAAAACCGCTGCTTGTAAATCGATCTTTAAAACCACGTGCATTAAAAGGAAAAGACTTAAATACACTGCCCGTACATTGGATGGCTAACAAGAAGGCCTGGGTAACAACGGCTATTTTCACTGAATGGTTCAATAAATGCTTCGTACCCGAAGTTGAAAATTATATTGCCACACGCATAATTTGCTACAAGTCCCGATAGCCGAGTTGGCAGAGCGTTGGACTGAACTTCCTCAGGTCTCGGGTTCGAATCCCGGCCCCGGCAGATTTATCCAAAGACTGGAATTTTGTTTCCGTTTTTAATGTATTGTTTCTCTAGGTTCTAGATGAATCCAGATCATTCTTTAGAGTGCATACTAGTTATTTCTCGAATATTCCGAAGTGTATAAAAGCAGAGTTCATCGCCAGTTGGGCATGTTCTCAGTCCAGTGTTGTATCGAGCTCCAAGCGTTAGAATAAATCTAATTGTTTGTTTAATTGAACTGTGTACTTCTTTCGAACTCCGTGACAAGTTTGGTGGAGGCGCGGGGTACAATTACGTCAAACGTGGATAATAGTGACAACCTTCGCAGGAGCCTCCGGTTAAGAGGATTATCCCCCGAATTCGGACTGTTAAAAGAAAACAGTAGGAAGAGGACAAAAATGCCGACCGAGCAAGAAGCCAAGCCCGCTGTAGTAACACCTTCGTTACAGCAATGGAGGAGCCCATCGACCTTCCGAGGAGCGCCTGGGGAAGACCCTCTCAAATGGCTTAAAGAGTACGATCGAGTAGCCAACTTTAACAAGTGGGATGACATGATGTGCCTGGCTAACGTTTATTTCTTTCTTGACGGAACTGCGAGACAGTGGTATGTCAACAACGAAGATGCCTTTAGATTCCTGGGAAGCGTTTAAAAATGGACTAAGTGGACTTTTCGGTGACCGTCAAAAATATACCAGAAGGGCAGAAGAACAACTAAAATGCCGAGCCCAGCGTTCAGGCGAGAGTACACAGTCCTACATACAAAGTGTATTAGGACTTTGCCAAGAGGTAAATCCTCTGATGAAAGAAGACGAAAAAGTGTCACACCTAATGAAAGGTGTTGCTGAGGATATTTATCAGGCCCTGTTGACGAGAGAAATCAACGACACAGCAAGTTTTATCAAATGGTGCAACTATATCGAAGATATGAAGCAGAAGAGAGTTGGTCGACCGAGATTTGAAAGGCTTCCAAACGTCGTACCGGTTGCATCCCTGACGGAGGAGACTGATTTGGTCTCTCTTATTCGCACAATCGTACGAGAAGAAGTCCATCGACTAGTTAACCAGACGCAAGAATCTTTGGACTCCGATCCCCAATCCTTAGAAGAGATCGTTCAAGACGAAGTTGAAAGGGTTTTGGCCCCAGTGTCAACAAAACCTACAGAAACTAGACCACGACCAACATATGCCGCTGTAACCAGGAAATACAGAGCTCCTGTTCAGAAATTCCCACCTGAACCAAGAAAAACAGATGTGTGGAGAACGGCTGACAACAGACCTGTTTGTTTCCACTGCGGACGTCCTGGACATGTAATGCGCTACTGCCGAGAGAGAAAGGCTGTCTTTGACAACTCTTGAAACCGCCGACGGAACTTCGACGACGTTGGCACTGAAGAAGAAATACGCCGACCAAACTCTTCTCGCCGTTTTACGCCAAGTCCCACGAGAGGCCGATCCCCAATACGTCGTTACAGATCCCCGTCGCCATATCGCCGATCCAGTCAGTCGCCAGGCCGTAGGAGCGAGGAAAACTAAGGAGAGCGACCTTCCAAGGAGGTGAGGCCGCGTGTACTGGAAATCCTCCGTCGACCGCCAAGATGACTGGTAACCAACTAGACGTAATAATAGATAAGAAGCCGATACGTGCTCTAGTAGATTCTGGGGCATCGTTTTCTGTCATATCCGATAAGTATCGCCGATTTTTAAAGAAAGTTCTGTTTGCTGATGCCAAGAGCGTTATGCTGAAAGTTGCGGATGGAAATTTTGTTCGGCCGATAGGGAAATGTGTTTTACGTGTCCGTATAAACAATCGAGAACTGCCTTTTGAATTTATTGTTTTATCACATTGTAGCCATGACGTCATCCTAGGATGGGACTTTTTAGAGGCGTCTCAAGCCGTTATAGACTGTGGACAAAATGAACTTGTTCTAGAAGACATCTGTCGAGACTCCACAGCGCCTGACGCCTGGAATTTGTATGCCACCAGGGACTATACACTTAAGCCGCATTCTTTAACTAGAATAACAGTATCAGGATATCAAACCCGAGGAGACATAAATGTAGTTCTAGACGGCAGCAAACATTTGCTCTTCGAGAAAAATATTGCTACACCGTCCATGGTATCCACATATCGTAACGGAAAAAGTGATGTCTGGGTTACCAACCTGCAGTTCCGAAACCAAATCATCCCTAGAGGAATGTGCATAGGCCAAGCTGAACCACTAAATGAAGGGCATCTATGTGTTATTTCCGACACATCGGGTTGCTTGGATGACCAGCAAGAAACTTCGGAGTCACAGATGAATTGTTCGTTAATGATGTCACCCGAGTTAAGTGACGAACACAGAAACAAGCTATCCGAATTACTCCGGAAATTTTCTGGGCTTTTCACGAAGACCGACAAGTCGACAGCCGCGAAGACGAATGTGAAACACAGGATTTTTACTGGTGATCATGCTCAATCAACCAACGAGCCTACAGAGTCTCGCCGACTGAAAGACGCATCATTCATGAAGAGGTTCAGAAAATGCTTGATGAAGGTATCGTCCAACCCTCTGAAAGTCCTTGGTCATCACCCATTGTGCTCGTAAGAAAAAAAAAAGACGGTAGTTGGCGTTTTTGCGTCGATTATCGCAAGCTGAATAGCGTCACGAAAAAGACGTTTATCCTCTGCCTCGTATTGACGATACGCTCGACTGTCTGAAAGGTGCCATGTTCTTTCTTCCATGGATCTCCGATCTGGTTATTGGCAAATAGAAATAGACGAAGCGGATCGTGAAAAGACGGCATTTATTACCCCCGAAGGCTTATACGAGTTTAAAGTCATGCCGTTTGGTCTCTGTAATGCACCTGCGACCTTCGAGAGAATGATGGACAATTTGCTACGCCATTTTAAATGGACTATGTGTCTTTGTTACCTAGATGACATAATAGTGTTCTCAGAAACTTTTGAAGACCATCTTATACGATTAAGACTTGTTCTAAAATGTCTTCAGGAAGCTGGTCTTAAATTAAATTCAAAGAAGTGTCTTTTTTGCTGCCCAAGAAGTAAAGATTCTGGGCCATCTTGTATCTAGTAATGGCGTTCGTCCCGATCCCGACAAAATAAAAGCCGTAAGAAATTTTCCCACTCCAAAGAATATACATGACATACGAAGTTTTCTTGGCCTTTGTTCATACTTTAGAAGATTTATTAAAGGTTTCTGTTATCTCGCCGAACCTTTGCAGTCGTTGCTGAAAAGTGGCGTGGAGTTTCATTGGGGTCCTGAAGAGGTGGAAGCATTTAACAGTCTTAAGAAAGCACTTACTTCGGATCCAGTATTGGGGATGTACGACGAAAGAGCTTCTACAGAAATCCATACTGATGCAAGCGGGTACGGTATCGGAGCTGTCCTAGTACAAATTCAGAATAATGTCGAGAAAGTTATAGCATACGCTTCTAGAACTCTGACAAAAGCCGAAAAGAATTATTCCACCACAGAAAGGGAATGTCTTGCCATCGTATGGGCTACCAACAAATTTCGGCCGTACATATTCGGGAAACACTTTACTGTTGTAACTGACCATCATTCCTTGTGCTGGCTCATGAATTTAAAGGATCCTTCAGGAAGGCTTGCCAGATGGGCCCTCCGACTTCAAGAGCATGATTTTGACGTAAAATATAAAACCGGTAAGAAGCATAGTGACGCCGACGCTCTTTCGAGAAATCCAGTGGAAGAGGAAACGGAAACATCAGACAAATTTTTAGCAGTCACGACGAGTATGAACCTTGCGATGGAACAGAAAAAGGATCAAGACCTTGCGAAATTAAAACTTTTGAGCAACTCATCCAAAAACGAAGAATTCAGATTTATCGACGGTATCCTTTGCAGGAAGAATTTTGATCCAGATGGAAAGTTGTGGTTGCCAGTCATTCCTAAACATCTACGAGCAGACATACTAAGGCACTTTCATGACGCCCCCACCGCAGGACACCTTGGTTTCGCGAAAACTTATGACAGGATACGCAAGAGATTTTACTGGCCGGGAATGTACCGAAATGTCGTTCGGTATGTCATGCATTGTCGGGAGTGCCAAAGGAGAAAGTCCGTTCCTCAACGACCACCTGGACGTTTAGTTCCCATCCCTCCAGCTATAGCTCCTTTCCATCGCATTGGAATTGATCTCCTTGGGAGATTTCCAAAGTCTGCTCATGGAAACAAATGGATAATAGTCTGCACGGATTACTCAACACGATATGCAATAACAAAAGCCTTGCCGACAGCCGAAGTCGACGAAATAGCGAAGTTCTTACTTGAAGAAATTGTCCTCAGGCATGGAGCTCCTCGAGTAATTATCACAGATCGTGGAGCCGTCTTTCGATCCAGACTTGTTTCCTCTCTCGTCGACTTGTGTAACATTGATCATCGCTTCACAACGGCGTATCATCCCCAAACAAATGGACTGACGGAGCGCTTCAATAAGACCTTGGCCGACATGTTGTCAATGTATGTGGATGTAGAGCAGAAAAATTGGGATGAAATTCTACCATTTGTAACCTTCGCTTATAATACCGCTAAACAAGAGACCACAGGTTTTACGCCGTTCTATTTACTTCATGGTCGTGAAGCGGAAACGACACTAGATACAATGCTACCATTCTGTCCTAACGATTTTGATGACAATAACATCACCAAGATAGCAGCCAGAGCCGAAGAATCACGACAGCTAGCCCGAGTGCACACTCTGAGAGCTCAAGACAAAGATCGTCGACGTTACGATTCCAAACACCAAATGGTATCTTACGCTCCCGGAGATCTCGTATGGGTTTATACTCCAGTGAGAAAAGTCGGTCTCTCCGAAAAACTCTTAAGAAGGTATTTCGGACCGTATCAGGTGCTACGCCGTTTATCAGCCGTGACTTACGAAGTACAAGATTTTGATCCTGCTTCACGAAAAAGAAAACTAAGAGAAGTTGTCCATGTACTGCGTATGAAACCGTACCATGATCCCGCCGAGCAAATCGAAACCGAGGATATTCCTCCCAAAGAATCATACAAAGGACCCATCACTCGTTCTAGAATAAAGGCCCTTGAACAAAATGACAGCGGGGCGCTGTCTTCTTTTTCGAGGGGAGCAATGCCACACGCATAATTTGCTACAAGTCCCGATAGCCGAGTTGGCAGAGCGTTGGACTGAACTTCCTCAGGTCTCGGGTTCGAATCCCGGCCCCGGCAGATTTATCCAAAGACTGGAATTTTGTTTCCGTTTTTAATGTATTGTTTCTCTAGGTTCTAGATGAATCCAGATCATTCTTTAGAGTGCATACTAGTTATTTCTCGAATATTCCGAAGTGTATAAAAGCAGAGTTCATCGCCAGTTGGGCATGTTCTCAGTCCAGTGTTGTATCGAGCTCCAAGCGTTAGAATAAATCTAATTGTTTGTTTAATTGAACTGTGTACTTCTTTCGAACTCCGTGACAATATGAATGAGATGGGTCTCGAATTTAAGATCTTATTAATTCTTGACAATGCGCCAGGTCATCCAATCTTAGAACATCCAAATATAAAGGTAGCTTTTTTTTTCCTCCAAACACAACGAGCCTAATTCAACCATTAGATCAGGGAATTATTTCAACATTTAAAAAATATTATGTAAAATTCACTTTCCAATTCATTTTCGATAAACTGGAATCCGAAACAATAACAGTTACCGAAGCTTGGAAACAATTTAATATCTTGAACTGTGTAAATCATGTTGCATTAGAAATTGCCGAAATAAAATCACAAACTTTAAATGCATGTTGGAAAGCTGCTTGGCCTGAATGCGTATCAAAAGGAAACGAATCAAATAGAGCAATAGTAACATCAGAAATTATTTCAATTGCTAAGGAAATAGGTGGGGAAGGTTTTGATGATTTTGGCGAGCATGATATAGAAGAATTGCTTGTGGACGAAGCCCTAAATGATGATGATATTTTGGAAAGTATGGTAGATATTACTAAAGATTTGGAAACAGTAGATAGCGAACCGGAAGAAGATGTTACTCCACTGGACGAAAAATTACTTCGGGAAGGCCTTCAACTTTCCGGTAAATTGGCAAATTTTTTTTATTCAAAATGATAATGATGTAGAACGCGCCTTAAAATTCCAACGTGATCTGAAATTTTGTATGTCTGGCTACAGAGAACTCTACAAAGAACTAGTGCCATCACAGAGTTTGATTACTGACTACCTTGTCAAAGAAAAAAAAAAAATCACTGAAGTTCCTGAAGAAGCATTACCATGTAGATCTGATGACGTAATTTTATCTTCAAGTGATGAAAGTGATCTTGCACCAATCCACAAACGGGTTCGCACATTATCAGACAGCGAATAATGATGAAAACATTCTTAATATGATTTTAAATGAAGTTTTGTTTTTTGTTACATATTAAGTTTTGTTTTTGTTTTTAACATACATATGTGCCATTTATTAAAATATGATGGAAAAAAAATAAATCTTATTATTTATAAATCTTTTTTATGCGATTTCTGGTGCATTTTAAAACATTATTTGGGTTTTATGCGATTTTTTGAATAAATGGAACGTATCCATCATTTTGCATATAAATGTATGTCTTTTTTTGTGCGATTATTTTTTATGCGGATTTCCTGAACGCATCTACCGCATAAAAAAGAACCAAGTGTATATAAATTATTGATATTCTCAAAAAAAAGTAGAGAATTAATATTTTTGTGATTTATTTCTTACAATCTCACCCTAAGATTTTTTTTGTTTTGTTACTTTATTTTTAAGCTTTCAATATGTATAGTTTTTTTTTATATTAGTCACCAAATATTAAAATATATTGCATTTTTCCAAGCTCATTATTAAAAAATGGCATCAACTATGAAATTCGTAGGAAAAAATAATACACTTAAGGAACATTTATGAAAGAAACAGATAACAAGAATCAAAAAAAGAACAAAGAAAGAAATGGATATGTATACAAGTGAGAGAAAATGAACAAAAATCAAACTTTCTCAATTTCTTTCGTACGTTTTCGTATGGTTTCGTTTCCGTTTTTGCGTTCACAATATCCAGACAAATCTATCAATGTCTAGAAGAACTCATTAACGATTCATTAAGATTTGGGGATATCAGGTAGGTGGAAAATCTTTTTGAATTAATCTGATTCTGTTAAACGCCTTAATGTATCTCAAAGTGTGTTTCAACAATCGTAGGCTCGGCTTTACCCCTTAACTCAAAGTCCCGGGTAAAGGTTATCGACAAATTTGCACATGTCTGAATCTCAAGCGGGCAATTTTGTATCTCGCGTTATTTTATTTCTCATACCCGCCTAAGGTCCATTCTAGTAAAAATAGAGCGACTAGATTATAACTTTAAATTCTCCATACTATTTAAACAATAATAAACTAATTTTAATTTATTAAACTATGTACATGGACTCAGTTTTCCATCTGAAAAACAAAACTAATCATTTTTACCAGTTTTTTTTCCTAAAAATATTTCTGTTTTTATGGGTTAAATCTTAACTCCATGTACTTAGACGACATGTTCCATGTTCGACCACTAGTTCTCTTAGACCCTCCGTATAGAGAAAATGAAGCACGTTAAATATTTTAAGGCCGAAAGCTACAATGGGAATGAGGAGGAAATTCTGGGACTATGGAACCAGCTCATGTTTTTATTTTGTCACTCGACCATGGTTCAAAATTTTGGATTGAGTCGTCATTACCATTCGTTTTACTTTATAATCTGACTCAAATTAAAATCAAATCAAATCTAGGTCAATCATTAGTTGCTACATCTGTGTGGAAGACAGCAGAGGTGTACATCATACACGATTCAATAAATCTAGACTGAACTTTAATTATTATGCTATTTTTATGACAGAAAAATATAATTTAAAATAACTGGATTTATATCATATATATATATATATATATATATATATATATATATATATATATATATATATATATATATATATATATATATATATATATATATATATATATATATATATATATATAGCGAAAGACCAGTGACCTCCGTCAGTGATGAGAGCTTTAAGAAAGTGAGGAATTCAATAACGAAAGATCTTCGATTAAGTGTGCGCATGATAGCTGATGAACTGCTTAATAATCGTAAACATGTGCCACAAATCGTGACCCAGAATCTAGGGATGAGAAAAACGTGTTGTCGTCTTGTGCCACATCACTTTACTGATGATCAGAAGCAGACACGTTTAAATGCTTCACAGAATTTTGTCTAAATGGGTAGATGCGGCACTAAATTGAACTGTATTGTCACTGAGTATGAGCCCTTGTGCCACAGGTACAAGCAAGAAACGAAACGTCAAAACATGGAATGGCACTCTCCTGCATCATCTCGTCGGAAAAAGGTCAGGGCAGAAAAATCTCCCATGAAAATGATGTTCATCATCCTTTTAGATAGTCAAGGCATTATCCCAGTGTTTCTCAAACTGTGGGGCGCGCCCACCTAGTGGACCGAGATAATCCTATGCGGGGGGCGAGCCTATTGGAAAATCGAAAACAAAGATTTTAAAAAAAATAATTAATTTACTGAAGTAAAACAAGTAAAACACATTCCGACTTAATAAAAAATAAGATACACATTTATGCTGATACAATACACTTATAATCTGCCAATACAATACACTTAATATCATTACTGCGCAATGAATTTTATAATTAATTTAACAATATTAAGTTAAGGACAAGTTTAATAATTGCTAGTGACACCACGGGCTTGTCATATATAAAATTACATGCTAAAATTAAAAATTATCTTGATAATTTTTAATTTTTATAACTTAGCCCTTAAATGTCGATTTAAAACGGCACGATTAACTCCCAAATTTAGCACGTAGACAAGCGTATGAGGTGTATTGGGGGTCGGGTAGAAAAGGAATATATAAGCAAATTCTATGAAATAATTAAATCGTTCGCAAACACTATCAAGATCCTTTTATTGCATTCCAAAAGCTTCGGAATAATTGAATGAATAGCATTTCACAGTAAAAGTCGTACTTCGGAAAGACGTGTATATACGTCTATAAATTTAATGCTTTGGCTGAGCGAGACGTTTATGTACGTCGGTGGCCCATAAGAGGTTAAAGTCGTATTGTAGCTTTAGTGTCAAAGTATAGCATTATTGAATTCAATACATTGTTATTGTATGGAGGGGGCGCGATGAAAATGATGATGAGATAGTGGGTCGCGTACATTGAAAGTTTGAGAAGCTCTGCATTATTCACTAGAAATTTCTAGCTGAGGAAACGAAGATGAATGCTTCAAAGTACATTGAACGTTTGACCCGTTTCATCAAACGTATACACGGGCTACGACCCCAGCACGCACAACAAGGTTCATGGTTTTTTTATTCACGACAATGTTCACGCTCACACAGCCAATACCATCAAACAGTTCCTGGCAAAAGAGTGGATGGTGCAAGTTGAACATCGACCCCCATACTCGCCAGATCTCATTTCTCCAGACTTTTTCCTATTCCCACGACTGAAACTCGCTTTGAAAGGAAAGATATTTCACGATGTTCCTAACATCGAACGAAACGTGACGAGGATTTTTAAACTCCATTCCAAAAGAAGACTTCTTGCAAAGTTTCCGCAACATGTATAGCAGATCTCAGCGATGCATATTTATTGGAGTTGACTACTGCTAAGAATAGTAAGGTAGTTTTCGTTAATATTTCATCTGCGTTAATATCACACTACTATTCACAGAACTTTTTTGTCAGAGGTTGTATGTATATGTATATACACATAGTTCATTTCTTTAACTTAAATTTTAAATTAAATACGAATTTTTTTCATTCAATGTAAAGTTATGCAAAAATCACAAAATAGAAAACATACATTTTTCATTTATGTAATATATTTTCATTTATAAAATACATTTTTCATTTCGCTGCATTCTGTCCTACAAATTAAAATATAATTGTAAAATAATTTATGATTGATTTCAACTTCAAAATTTTAAGAGGATATCTTCATTTCTTTCGAAGATATGTCCGGTATATATTGATGCTAATAAAAATTAAAAATTCATTATCTATCTATCTATCTATCTATCTATATATAAATCCCATTTCAATAAATAAACAAAATTTTTAAATTACTGGAATCCTAGGATATAAAATCTCATTTCAATATATCAATGGCGAATATAAAAAATAAATTCCATCTTTTTAATCCTATTTTTACCCACACCTTTATTAATAGCCGAATTGGTGAATTATCATTCCCATATAGGATAAAAGTTCAATACAGAAAAATGAGCTGCTGGAGCAATTTAGCATAATTTGTTTTCCATATATGCCTAAAGTAAGTAAGTAAGCCTTGAAGTAATATAAGGTTTTTCCGTTAATCATCTTTTTAGATTTGGGCATAAAAATCGTCCTTTTTTATTTAAAATAATTTGACGTAAAGGAATTATAATGTATAATTAAAAAAAAACATTTCTGTCTTTAATCGCAGTAATTCTTCGCAAAGAATATTGCATTTTTTCTTTCTTTTGCAAACGCTTTTAGCTTTATGTAATGAAGTAAATGAAAATAAAATTATCTTAGTTCAAGATCAGTATAATTCAATAAATAAATTATGAACTTGTTAAGAACTTAGTATTCGGTGCAAGTAATAAACGTCATTGCATTAAGAAAATTAAAAATTTGCATCGGGAATAACGCTTTATTTGCGCTAGATTTGCAATCTTCTTCACTAGTGCAATACTTTTAATATAAATTTAAAAAAAACTTATTCTGAAATAAAAACAAATGCATTAACTTGTAATGTTTCGAGCATTCAAGTCAATATTAAATTATTATTTTGCTTGTGAAAGGAGGGGCTCTTCAAATGTCCTTTATGGAAAAAATTCAGTAATTGAAAAAAAAATTGTTAAAATTTAAGCAATAACAAATAAAGAGAATCTTTTTAAAGTTTGAACACGTCTACCTGTCGTTCCGAAAAAGAATAATAAATAAAGTATTCTTAGCAATATATATCACGCTTTAAGTAGTAGTATTTCCAACTACAATTTTATTTGGACAATATAAAGATATACATATATATTAATATTAAATAATGTACTTATTGCAACAAAATACATTTTGCAATGCCTGTATTATTACATATTAGAAAGATAATTTCATATATAAATGTATATGTTACCATATTAAAGTCGTATTAAAAATGATTATATAAAAGTGTTTTGTTATTAAACATTAGAATTATTCATCAGAAAAGTACAAACTGGAAGTGTTGATTATGTAAAGTCGTTAAGGATATATCATAACATTTTTGTACAAATTTTATATAAAATATATTAGTAATAATCTATACAAAATTGAGAATATCAAGCAAATATATTAACAGGTCATTATTTAGCAATTAAATTGTTCAAATTATTTACAAGAAAAAAATATTTATCTTTTTACCTGGACAGAATTAACCGGGTTTAAATAATTGTGTAGTCAATAAAATTACTTAGAATTACTTATAATAATTTTTTTGGACAACTCATTATCAAATTATACTTACACTCGAAAAAAAGAAAGTTCATCTGAAGTACTACTTTTGGGAATGCATTAAATTTTACAGGCATTTTTGAAATACGGTTTTTAGAACAATATATGTGTATCTAAAGACTTAAAGTTTTGGCTAAATTTTGATTTAACATTCTTTTACTAGTGAAAATATTAAAAATTTATTATATCAAAATTTATTAAATGCGTGCATATATCTAATACATAATTATTACTTTTTTTAAAAAAATGAGCATCCATATATACCTATAAATTGTTAACAAAATAAAGAAATTTTTTTTATTTAAATTAAACTTTATTCACACTATAAGATCTAAATTATTTGTATTATTTATCTGGTAGAAATAAATTTAAGTAGCACGATTTTAGAAAATAATTATTTTTAATGTAAAAGATTTAACTATAAGAAGAAACTAATCAAGGTAATATTGCATGTGATGCTGGAACAGTGTTCATTGTTTTCGCGAAAGTGAACATTAGTTTTATAACGTGTTTATTACTACGAGTTCAAGTACTCCAGCAAATAGAAAGTTACATGATGGAATCGAAGTTTAATCCGCTCGTTTTCTTAGCAATTACTTCTCAAACGCAAAAGGTCATGAGTTAATGACAATAACTATGCCGAGTCACGTACTCGCTCTCTATCTAAATGTAAACTTCTTGATAACATTTTACTAATTGATATATTCCATCGAACATAATGTAGAACTGGAGTACATTTCTGAAAATATACTTAAATAGTTCAATGGGTGTTCAAAGGTTTTTGTTTATTTCTTTATTATATCTATCTACCCGTGTTTGAGAGTATTTGCATTAATATTGTTGATTATTTGAAATGTATGACCACCAAGTGCAAAAGATAGCAAAAATGTATTAATGGGGTAAATTAGGCGACTTACGTAAAGCACTAGTATGAAGTAGTTTTAGGGGGTAGGTTCACGAAACAGGATCTGTATCTCAGTAATGTTAAAAATAGGTATTTTTAAGGAACATTTATAAATATTCTATTGAAGAAATATTTACATTTTTTTATTAATTATTCTTTGGACCATAATACATACTTTAATCGGAGCTTTTATAGATAGGATGTCTAGTTATTTTTTAAAAAATTATTGTTTGCACGTATTTGTTTTTTTTTTTTCCAAAACAGTGAAATTTCATTATGTTTAATGCTATAAATTAAGTCAGAATAAGTTTTTTAAAAAAATCCCTTGATTAAAGTATGTATTAGAGTGTGATTATTAAATATGCAAAGTTATAAGCTGTTAAATGCAGTAGTTTAGGAAAAAAATGTTCCTTATATAGTAAAAATGTTAGCTTTGAGAAAAATGGATTTTAGTAAAAAACTTACTTGTAATTAATGCATAGCAGCTTCATAGCTTGGGTATCTTCTTTCTTCTGCTAAAGTATCCCCTAATATACATTTCTTGTGCTTTTTTCACTCTTGCTTCTTTAGAATTTTGTAAAATGTCATAATTTGCTTTTCGTAGTCTCTCCCGATCAGCTGTTTCTATTGCTCGAGCTGTGTAAAAACCTGGAAATATATATATACCTAATGTTGCAAGAACATGACATTTAGTGATATTACCTTGAATGTAGGAGGTAATAGAACCCAGTATTCCGGTTTTTGAAATGCCTAATTGCACAAAAATGATTTCGGTATCCGTGACCATATTATGCAATTTACACTTTCGTTACAGTTTTGTGTTTTACCATGTAAGCATTTGGCAAGGAGGTTATATATATATATATAGTTGTTGATAATTCCCCTGTACACACACACACACATTTTTGATCCAATTGAGTACTTCTGATGGCAAGATGTTCTTGTGTTTATATACTTCACCCGTTGTAATTGCTCGGTTATATTCACACCAGGTATCTTCTTTTGTTGGGCACAGACCATGTTGTGGATATGAATCAATAGATGCTTTATGAAAATATGTAGCCCAAATGGCTCGCTTCATTGAATTAATACTATTGGTATTGTTTCTGATAGCCAATCTATAATAACGCTGTAATTTAACTATTTCAGCGTCTGCAAGTCTACCGTGATCATTCAATGTTTTTTTTTGTCACTTAATTTCTTACCTTTCATTTTAGTTTTGAAGCTCGTAGTCTAGTCCCCATTTGTTTCTCGACATAGCCAACACATTCTAGTTTTTCAATACCTGTATCTTCATACGGCTGCACCTTTTTAACTGCTTTATACGCTCTGGAGTCACCATTTCCCAAAAATTTGGTATATCGCAGACCATGCACACTTTCAAAGCTTTGGAAGTTTTCGATGGCTCCTGAAACTTCCATACTTCCACTATTTCCAAACTGATTCGCCTTACAGTTCTCATTATGCATTTTGTTGGGGCACTTACAAAATCTTGATAAAATTGAAGCATCAAGCACTTTGTCGGTATAAAAACTTATTGCAATGACAGCACCATTCAAAGATGTATGCCCATGCTTTTGCCAAGTACCATCAATAGCAACTGGAATATCAGAATGTCCGCTGACATCTTTGGCTTCTTTAGCTGCAATTTTCATACTCACCGTACCCACAGTCTGTACGGCTGTATCTAATCCTGATTCATTTTTATTAAATCTTTGCGATGGAGTTGATAAATTCATAATTAGACACAAAACTTTAGCAGAAGACATACCTTTTACCAATACATCTCATTGCATATGAAAGCCGGGTATTGACTTCATAATACTTAGACTCTTTTCCATTACATTAAACCATATATATCAGTATTTAGATATGGTTGGCTGAGTCCACAAGTTTCACAAGAAACAGAAAATTATGTGGCCAAGCCTTGAACTTTTCTTAAAAATTTAATTGAAATGCTATTATTTTTGCATTATTTACATACAACAGATATTTTTATAGCTTCTGACAATAAAATCTTATTTATATTTCCATTTTCCCCAAGAAAAGTGTTGTAATCCATACAGGAATTCAGCTTCTTGGCTGAAGCAGAAACATTCAAATTGTTAATGGATTCACTTACATTCGACTGTGACTGCAAACAAGTTGTTCTTCTTTTCTTAAAAATTATATTTTTAAACCATGACATTGTGAGAAAAAATTGTTTAAAAAGCAAAAATTACCAGGCAATATATGACAAATTTTAAAATATTAGTAAATGTAGCCATAAGAAAAGCTACTTAAATACTTTCAAAATTCAATTCAAACAGCACGTTTCAACTAGTAAACAAGGGTTTGCTTCACTTCATTTCTTGTACTAGACGTTGCCGTTCAAAGTATTTTAAATAATAATGAAAAAATAGTGAAATTGGGGGCTTACAACGCAGAAAAAGTTTGTTTACATATGAGGGGGCGTGGCAGGTGGACTCAGACAGGTGGTAAAACGTTTTCAAAAAATTAATAAAACTACTTTCACTACACGTAGAATGATAATTTTTGCACCATTAGAAGCGTAAAAGCTCATATTTTATAAAAATTGGAAAAGTGAAAAATGAGGTTTTGGGTCGAAATTCTGAACCTACCGCCTTTTAAATAAATAATTTATTTTGAGTTGTGGAATACTATGAAATCATTGTGTTAGGTAACCTCTGTGGTAAGCAATAATTCTGGGGATATGCCTCGATGTTTTAAAAAAAAGCTATTCGGATGTATTTTTCGATATGCCAATCCATGTGTTTCAAAACATTGTCATGGTTCTTTGGTAACTTATTTTTTCTCGTGTGGATTATCGTCTTACAATAATAGCTCATAAGTTTTCGATACATAGCAGATCTGGAGGTCAGGCCGGCATAGACAACAATGCAGTTGGATTTGAAATGAAAAATTATTGAATATTAGGTGCAACAAAATGTTTTTACATTGATCTACTTAACCCTTTATCTACCGACGGTACTTATAAGTACCACTTAATTTAAAATTACATGGAATATCCATTTTTAAGAATATTCTGACGGTACTTAGCAGGAATATTCTTTGAAATCCACTCTTTCAAGATGTATGGCAGCAAGGGTTATATGATGAGTATTTTAGCGGGGAAGATGACTAGTTTTATAGCAGAAATTACGTTTTCAGCTGATTGCGAAGATTATCATTTTTGTCCCGAAAAATAGGTAATGTCAAAAATTAAGAGTCTTATTTTTTGTATGTTAATGAAGACCTTAGAAAACGATTTGACTATTTATTTTAAGTGAACAGTGTATATAATTAATTTTACAGGTGAATATATTTGATTCATTAATACGCTCTAACGGATTAAATGTCAGAAGGTTGAGTATTTTGTTTATATATATATATCTCTTAATTTTCAATGTAATGATGATCCAAAAAAACAATGGATGAAAACAACTGCAGTAAATCTTAATGCGGTAGATAAAGGGTTAATCTCAGCTGCCGACTAGCTCAAACGTTTAGCAATGGAAAAAGGCTTCCGAGATGTCGAAGCTCAAATTTTAACACCTTATATGTGTGTGTGATGTGTTGAAGCCAGTCTCTTCCCCATAATTGTTAAGATTGGTGCCGACAGACAAGGGAAAATACGAGACATTTCCTTAAATGCTGGGAAGGAATTTTGCAAGTGGGTGGTCAGAAATTCTGGCCCTTTCTCCCAGGATGCCCTGACTGTCAAAAAGAGATGGCGTACATTGTGCTTTCGTTTTCTCATGATTCGATTACAACAGCGCGTCTGAGAACTTACAATGTAGGCAGAGACAGACTCCCAATAGGCGGCTTACGAACAAGATATCAAATAGGCCCCGACATAAGCGGCCTACGAACAAGAGATCAAATAGGCCCCGACATAAGCGGCCTACGAACAAGAGATCAAATAGGCCCTGACATAAGCGGCCTACGAACAAGAGATCAAATAGGCCCTGACATAAGCGGTCTACGAACAAGAGATCAAAGAAGGAACTAGGAGATGAGGGAATGTGGGAGACGAGAGGTATATAAAGAGAGCGAGGGAGGACAAAAATGACAGGATTTTGAGGGAGCCGTTTGACGCCCCCCTAGCGAGTGAAAAAATGATACTGGATCCGCGAATTTCCGCCGATTTCGAATTGTGGAGATCCGGAGTGGTCTGAGGTACCTTCAGAAATAGAGAAAGCGATACCGGATCCGCAAATTAAAGTAGATTCTGAACTGGCGAAACTTTACGTGAGGGAACCGAATTGGAGGTCCCTCTAGCTAAAGACTTGTATTTTGGAATTTTGGAAATTGCGAAGGAGCAACTGCACAGTGGATTTGGAACAGCGAACTCAACCAAACTCAATGTGGAATTACCGAGAGTGAACCCTCTTTTTACATATCCTATTGTGATATTCCCCCCCTTGGGAGAATATCTCTCGGAGTATCAGCGTGAGCTAGAGGTGTAGGACTAACGAAAGAACTAGAAGGAAACATAATCTTAATATATCTTTATTAAGATTTTCAACTTAAACTTCTAACAAATTAAATTATAATAATTAATGTGAGAGAATCTACGATGGCAAAATACGCAACACACAATATATATAGATAATAACGACTTAACCTAACTCGGACCACTATCAATAACTGAATCGCCTAAATTCAATACTAATACAATCACTGATTCTAATATTAAATAGTCAATCCTACCTTGTTTCAGTCTGAAGAATCAATCACTAATATTCTTAAGACAATCTTGTATTTACTTGTGTGCACTGGTATGCACCTTGGTTCTCTATAACTTTATCAATTATAACTTCTAATCACCGCCACGTAAAACTATCCAAACTTGAACCACGAACTGTATTAACATTTCTCTACTTGCCATCAACTGCCACAAATTGCCATCTTGTTTACTCTAAGCTTCGATGTTTAAAATCTTGATAATTTGCATCTTTCATTCACACTACACTTCTTGGATTTGGTTGGAAAAGAGTTGCCATTAATTTTGGCCTAAAGAACCCAAAGGACATGTTAAAGAAAAGATGCGTGAGCCCTTCACACTATGTATAGGACTTTTCTCTAGAGTGTCAATTTATGACATTATTTTATGCGAGAAATATGAGGCATTGCAGCGAAAGAGACTCGAAATTTGAGGACCCGTTTGCTAATTAATTGTGATAGAATATTTTTCTTTTGGTGATTTTCTTACTGAGAAAAAAATAGTTTATCCCAGAGCTGTGTGAGGTCATTACAGTGTGTTTGAATGACCAGTAGGGCGATATATTATCCAATAGTCGTGTGCTCTAAGAGGACATAGCGTTGTGCATACGTCTAGCAGTGTTCAAACAGGGTTACATGAACATGATGACGTGAGACATTGAACGTGGTGTTCTCCGTCAATTAAGCTGAATATCATGAATTGTTTGGGGAGTTTTCTAGAGATTAAATTCTGTGCTTGATTTTCCCATTCACTCACGCTAGCTCAACTCAAGAGGTATGAGTGTGAGAGAACTCCGATGAACTTTATTCAAGACCTTTTTTCAATAGTATGTTCAACTCAAGCTGTCATTCAGACCAAATGTGGCATAAATCTTCCGTATGTGTGTGGATGTGTGTATTTTCAAATAATTGCTTAATATAATAGTTTGCTTCAAAAATAATTCCCAATATTTAAAAATTCATCGTCAGAACTTCATATATGAATTAATCACATAATTTACAATGTTTTAAAATTATGGGTTGTAAAAAAAACAAAGAAAATACATGGTATTTAGTAGCAAATTACAAAAAGAAATTTTTATAAGATTTTCCTTCTCATTTGAATTTTTATATTCGACAGTTATTCGAATAAAGTATGTTATAACAAGATTACAATAAAACTGTTCCTTTATTACTGCTCTTACATTCTTAAGCGAACCGAACATCATTAATCGCTTCAATAATTTCATTCTAGTCAATTATCGCTTAAATTACTTTTTGGAAAGTTTTAATTAGAGACAATGGCCACGGGAAAAGATCTGCGCCATGAGCAGAATGAATTAAAACTAAAGAGTTTGTGAATCAATTTACTCAAGAAATGAGGGATTATACAAGTTATAAAATAGAGTAATTTAAGAAAAAATGCGTTAATTTCCTTCCAAACTTATGTATACCCGATATCTTTTGTGTTAGTATGCGCCTAATAATAGTGATAATAAAATTTACTTTGCTTTTTAGAGCTAACTCTATATATTTACTTATGTTATATTATGTTACAGATTATAAAAAGAAATAATTTTTGTTGTTATACTTAGCATTATTTTGTGATCGAATGTAGCTCTGTGTATTAAACATTATATATTTTTGTGTAATAAATATTTTATCGAAAATAAGTACAATTTAAATTCTTAGAAACGGAGCAAAAGGTTTATATTATGCTTTTTAAGGATGGGGATCTGGATGTTATTTTAGATTCGTATGACATAGTAAAATGGTAATGTTAATTAATGTTTGGTATTGATAACTCGCGTACTACAATTATCTTTAATAAAGCTGTAAAAAAAAAATTGATCGTTTAAACAGTTCAAACTTGGAAACATAGGATCATTAAATGCTTCACATAAGATTAATCTCCTATCGTGAAACATTTACTGAGAGAAAATAACGGCTCATTAATACAATTATAAGAGCAATTAACTTTAAAATGTATAAAAGCAAAATATTTACTTTTCAAAATATGAAGCAAGTTGCGTGGCAATGAATCTTACAAACTTTCCTTTGAAAACTTTAGGACCTCTCTCTGGCAATCCACTTTTAGCCAAAGCTGTTTCATGTTTCACGTAGTCAGAACTCCCACGAAATTCATCGTGGCATGGGCAAGAGATACGCCTGTCGTTGGCTCTATAGGTCCTCAGAAGATATTTAAAGGTTAAAATAATCCTCTTGCCCAAATGCAATTTATCTCCATCAAATTACTGAACTGGGATAAAAATAGAGGCGTGAGAGTCAGAAAATCAGTTTGGTGTTCAACACAACATAGGGGTCTTATTCTGAAACAGGAAATCATTTTACATAAGAATTTTCAGGAATTGTGTCGAATTTCAAGCAAAGTAGTGTAATTTTATGATTTAATTTTAAATTCATGTTTATTTCCCCTTCACAACTTATTTTATAATTGGCTAGCATAGATGAATTTTCATTAAATATTCAATAGATCCATTTTCTTCATGTTTTAGTTTAAAGTTCTTGAGTTTGTCTGTTGTAAGGGAAATTATCGAAGCATTCGCTTAATTAAAAAATACTGAGACGCTACTTTCAAGACTGGTTTATTTGAACTTTATTATGTGAAGCAAATAAGCAAACAGAGCATGCTTAGTTATTTATGGTTGTGTCTAACTAATTTAACTAATGATCCTCGTAGTAAGTACTTTTTTAGTAATGGTAAATTATACGAATTCTAGTATTTAGATAAACGGATTACTGAATCGAAGGAATGGAATTCGTAATTAGTATCGTCTAGAAAACATTAAATTCTAATTGGAGTATCTTGAAATGATTATTAAAAAAAAAGAATTAGTTTTGAAAAGTTGGATTTTGGAAAATATTTCACACATATTTCCTGCTTTAACATATCAATACACAAAGTTAAATTTTATTTTTTTATATATGTAATATATTTATATTACATATCTTATTTTAGGCAACAATACTTATTAATTTCATTTTTTTATAAATAATCTGTGAAATGTATCTCAATTCATGAATTTAATTAATCTGTTATTTTTTTTCTTTAATTATAATAGGATTTATTTTTTAAAAAAAATAAATTTACTTATAGGCATGCTTTCCAGTATATGCTAAATTATTTTATTTCTACAAGAAAAATATATGTTAACACATTCATTCATGCAAAACATGTCACAAACTTAAAAAAATAAATACTGAAGTTATTTGGACTAAAATGAATTAGTTACTTATAAACACTCATTCGATTTTATTCGATAGTTTGAAAGTTACAAATAATCTTTGCATTGAAATAAGATATGGACAGGGGGTCCTAACTAAATTTTTGAGGCAAAGAAAAAAATTAATTATATTTCTTAATTTCTTATCTCAGATATACTAAGATGGAATATAATATACTTTGCAAAGTAATTTACTCTTGGCTTTCAGTTTATTAGAAATACTATGTATTGATTTAGAAAACTGAACATTTAATGGCGAATTGAGATATAAAGTAAAGAATACAAATTATTTTAAAGAAAGGCATACTTTTGAAAGGAAGGAAAATCAAGGATGTTGCATTACTTTTATTACAAGATTAAGTTTATTGAATTAATCACACGCACACACAGCGATAATTTAAACGTCATAATTAAATATAAGAACCATAGTTGTATAAAAGTAATAACTACTGTTTAAGGCAAAATTTGAATCTCAATAATCTATATCAATACAAATTTATATAGCATCGGAAGAATTCACGTTTAACTTTGATCAGTACTAATCTTTTAGACATTGATTATGAAAGTAAGACAGTAAATGCAATTACAACGTCTAATAAGAAATTTATTGTTCGCGATACGCACTATAGCTATGGCAAAATAAAATTGTGTTGCTTATTTGTCTTTACAGTACAATTTCTTTCAGTATTATTCAGCGTTTTAAAATAATAAAATTTAAGTATTGAAACACACATTTTTATCGAATTTATTGCATGAATATTTATTGCATTATCATAGATCACATCCATATGTATTACTATAGATATTTTAGTGAAAAGCCGCATATTTAGCAAAAGTATTGAAACTTAATGAAAAATATTAATTAAAGTTACAAAAATAAATTATATTTATTTGCAATAATAAAATATTTAAGACTATTTTTATAAGATTGTATGAAATACACTTAGATATAGTCTTCTCACAGGTGATTAACATAAAATAAACGTTTAAAAAGATACAAATCTTATTTGAAGGAAATTAAATTATTGTTTAGATAAATATTTCTTAAAATAAATTGACCTTTAAATTCGATTTCTCTTAAATGTTCGGTGCATAAAAAGTTTAGTGAAGAAGATGATTTTTTTATTATGTCTCCTTCCCCGATTTTGCTATTGGACTAACATTTAATTATACTGCAGTTCACTTTCGATACACAATTAATGTCGTTTGGTCTAAAAGATCATTTACATAAAAGTTAAATAAAATAAATTCTACTTTTAAGTTTCTCTAGGTATGTGCTAAATATAAATTTTAGTTTACCTTATAAATAAAATTAAATTATTTCTTGAAAAAAGTCGATTTTATATATTTTGTTTTTAGAAAGAAAAAAAAACAATATTTTTTTTAAAGATATTTTATCATTAAAGAAACAAAACAAAAACAAAACAAATCCCCTTAAAAATTGGGATTTTTCAGAGTAGAAAAACTTATAATTAATTATTTAAATTACCTATATTATATAGAAACTACATCATTCAAAAAGTATATTCTTATTTTTCAGGTGCATTCAAGATGATTAGTTTTTGGTCGTTCACAAAATTCTTCTACTTTTCCCAGAAAAACCTAGGTTAAGTTTTACAATTTTACAAACTGTTATAAAATACAATATAATACACAATATTCAAATATACTGAAACGAACTACATCACATCACTAAACAATTCAAAATTTCTGGTAACATTTAAGGCATACTAGTTTTGGGTATTCGTCACAATTTTCCCTCATAGAAACTCTGAAACAATTTTTTTGGAAATCTGATTTTATCTTAGGATAACAAGAAAATATATTTAATTACTAACCACGCATTCAATTCTCTTTTGTGTAAAGTAAATAGGGTGCTTTTTATTTTGCACCGAATATATATTGAAACAAATATATTTTACTTACACAAGTCACATTATATCAGAAAACTTAAAGTATCGGGGGACTGCAATAGTTCTGCCCGCTTTTGGATACCCACAATGGCAATGGAATTGACGTCACACACTTGTAATAACCAAAATCGTCGGCCAATCAAACGCATGGATGTGCTTAACATATAAATACATAGTGTCTCACATATGACATATGACACATCTCATATATGATATCTCGAAAAATGTCTCAGAAGGCTAACATGGAAAGCGAGGAGGAGCATGGGATACACATTGTTTGTTATACGAGTTCGAAAAAAAGTGTGCGGCAGCCACAGCACGTTGCAATATTTGTCAAGTTTATGGGGAGGATGCAATGGGACGAAAACATGTCGTGGATGGTTTCGTAAATCCAGGGAAAGAGATAGAATTTGCCAAGTTCATGCTAGAAGTAGACGGCAATCACACGTTGGAGAAGATGATAATTACCAAACCATAAGAGACAACTCGAACCCAACATTTTAAGAATTAGAGGAGACATTCATAGTACACCTGATAACGATCGCGAGATGGTTGGATAACTTGGTTTTATGAGAAAGTCGGATCGTTGGTTTTCAGATAGCCTGGTAGCTAAGCAACGAGATGATAGAATCGCCACCTGTTTTCCTTGCTTTCTCGGAACAAAAATAACCCATTCTCGACACGAGTTGTGACAAAAGATGATAAGTCAGTATGTACTGCAACGTAAAGCGTCGTAGGACTGTGTATTGCCCTTCTGATCCACCTGTACCGAATTCGAAAGTTGAATTTCATTCCAAGAAGTGTGTGGTGGATGTGAGAGAAATAATTCCCTGAGAGGTCCTTCCACTCACCTTGAATGCTGCCTTTTATTATCTGCAGTTAAACAGGCTGCGCTTAAATTTGGTAGGAAAGTGGTAAGGTCTCATCAATCGTCACGGTGTTATCCTTCATTATGGTAACGCCAGGCTACATGCTGCTGTCACCACTTTCCAAAACGTAATGTGCTTTGGTTGCGATCTTTTACCCCCTCTCACTATTCTCCTGACTTGGCACCAACTGACTATCCCCTATTTTGTGCGTTCAACAATTCTTTCAGTCAGAAAATCTTTGCTGATCTAGATGCTGAGAAAACTGTCCTCCAAGATATTTTTTCACTCGGAACGACCGGAATTTTACACGACCGTGGGATTCATCTCTTACCAGACAAATGACAAGAGCTCATAGATAGCAATGCAGACTATGCACAATCATTGGTAATGCTACGGCTGCTGCTGAATAATTTTATTTTTAAAGTACTCTGTAATTTTGTTAGATAAACTTGTGGCCAATGCTGTTCTTGTCAAGCCATGATGCCCCTGTAGGTTTTCCATGCAGACGGAATGATAGACATTGAATCTGCTGATGCTTAAAGCTCTCCCGTTTGTGAGATATGGAAGAAAATTTAGGTGTCCCCCTGGTCATTTGATCAAACCACGGTTCCGACGCCCATGATCGTAGCTTTATTTCAATTGTGTGTGTGTGTGTGTGTGTGCGTGCGTGCGTGCAGCAGTCAACTACTACTACTTTCAAATGAATTCACATATCTAAGCATTGATATTTTCGTTGAATATCAGCATAAGCATGGACATTTTGAATAGGTGTCTTTCAAAATTTTCATGCACATGCTATTTTTTTAATTATTTGCTTATTATTCCATTTGTTAATTATTATTTGCTTTGTACAAAATGCTAAACTGAAAATATTCATTTATTTCAAGTTTTTTTTTTCTAAAATTGTACGAACCAACTATTTAAAAAAAAATTAAAGATGCATTTATGAACTTAATAAAAATATTGTTCTTTCTTTTTTAAATGTAAAATAAAAAATGTTGTTTCTAAATGTTGTAGAAGTTTATATATATCCGTAACAAATTTCTTTTTTTTAAAAAAAAATTATTACCTAAGACATATTGATAATTGGTGAAATATCAATATCAGTGTTGAAATACATTTTACAGTGATAATATTATTGCATTTTGTCTTGTTCAATTATGACAAAAAAGAAAACTACTATCACCAGAGTTGTTTCATTTCTTAAGAAAATTTCACAAAATAAGTAACAGAGCATATTTGACATCCAAAAAAATCACCTACATTAACTTAATATTGCAATCTCAATGCCATAAATAAAAAAGTATAAATCAATAAGTTTCCTATATATATTTGGGGAATCAATATTTTCCCTTTCTCAGTGACTGACAGCTTCCAGGATTCGTGACACAAAATCTTTAGTTTGTGGGAGCTTTAAAAGCTCCGCTCATAGATTCATCCATCAAAATCGAGGACCTTTGGTGGTTTCACATTATCTGCTTTCAAGTTAAGCCCTCTTTAAGGGATGGGATGTTTTCAAAGTGAAAAGGGGATCTTTTGTGAGTGATTGAGATATTGCGGAAATATATCCAGAAAGTGACATTTTAAGGGCGCGGTGTATTATAGAGAACAAATTAAGAGTTGCATGTGTTGACATCTAAAGGTCAAACATATTTTGATAAGTAACACTAAAGGTTATAGTCATTTTGAAAACTTATTATGGATTACATCTTTACTCATGTTTCCTCATTTTTCTTTTACCATAGCATAATTATTCCTTTGAAACAGTGTGTGTATTTCAATCTATAGAAGAGGAATATGACATAACCAAGGCTGTATATGTGTTGATATATATGTGCTATTTATAAACGAAACACTTCTAAAAAATAAACTTCGTTGCATATTTAATTTCCTTAATTCCACAATTTAATGAAAAAGTAAATTATTTGAACTTTAAGCTGGGATAAATATTCTTAAAATTTAATTTTGCGTAAGTGTTGGTGTTCAATCCATAAAAAATCCCCAAGTGAAGAAACTAATGTTAATTTTTTGATAGGGAAAATTATACATCTGTGAGGGAGAGTCAGATGTAAAGGAATATCAAAAGAAGAAAAATGGGGATTTTGGACTATTTTTAAATATTTCTTGCAATAAATAATGTTTTTCCTATCTGTATAGTTAACAACAATTTTTGAGAAAGAAATCTCTTATTAAAATACTATTTCTCTTCTTTTACTTTTATAATAAAATTAAGGTACCTGACTGGGGTGAAAGAGATATTCTTAAGCGTTTGATGTTAGAGCCATTAGAAAAAAGAATATTGTAGAAGATAGAATAATATATATAAACATAGAGGGTTTTTTAAGTTGTTTTTATAGCATTTACTTTATGTAACTTATATGGATATTTTTAATGTGTTTTTTGAAAAATGAAATTTATATACTCTACACACACACACAAAAAAGGATATCTCCAAAACAATCCAATCAAATTCAATGAAATTCATAACATATATCTTATGAGCCCTTTAAAGTGTAAAAAAACCGCAGGTTTTTAAGATAATCATATTTAATCACATTTTACAGCCATTTTTATCTAATCTATCTTTTGATTTTATCGGTAAAATCAAATTTAAATACTTATAAATTATTTGTTTCTTAAGATAATTTTAAAGTTTTGGTTTGTGATACTTCATATGAATCAAGAAGTATATCGATGAAATTAAAATTCCATTATCTCCAATGCATTCTTACTTATTGTGTTTTTCTTAACTTTGAAAATTTTGCTCAGACTTCATAACTATTTTTGCAAAACCAAAGGGTGATAAAAGCTATTTATTTAATAATTATGATTTTTTAAGACTATTTATGTGTGTTCATTAAGACAGTAAAATTCTTCTCAAAAGCAACTTTTTAAAACCTAGTCAGATGCCCTAAGTATCATATAATTGTGTAAAAGATTCCAGACTCCAGAAATATCTGAGTGGAGTTGCTGTCATACAAATACATTCCATTAATATATATATATATAATATAACTAGGCTTATTTGCGCAATATTAATTAATTTTAGGGGCAACTGAATGGAATAACTGCAATATAGTAACGAATATTTTTATTACATCTCAACCCTATTTCAACTATGCATTCCACAGCAAATTTAGAGAACAATGGAATAGTGAAATTTAATCAACATTTCCAGAATAATGTATATTATATTGCTAGGAAATACAAAAAAAATAATAAATATATATGATAATATATCTACTCATTTTCACAAATATATACCACATTTCAAGAAAATATATTGCATACCCATATCAAATACATAGTAAAGGAATGAAAAAAATCTAAACTAATTGAAATCTAAATAATCAGATTCCTTTTTCTGAATGGTTAAAACAGTTTACAACTGAAATCACGTATGCTTATCTAATGGACTATTCCTGTAAAGTACATGAATAAATATTAATCAATACAAAATTGTAGTATCCATGCTCTAAAATGTTTCAAAGAAAAAGTATTTCATGTCTTGCTGGAAATATAAATAATTTGATTTAATAATATATTTTTTGTCATTTTTCTTCTTACGAGTAATTAATTACTATAAATAAGAATATTTCTTTTGAGTGAGTAATTTCGTGCAATTACGTAACATACCAAATGAGAATAATTAATTTTTATCTCGTTCTCATAAATATAAATGAAATATTTAATTTCATCTAATTGCAGTAAAAACAAGCGTAATTACTGTTATATTAGGCCTCCCCCTCCTTATTGCTTTATAGATATACACAAAGACATATTCTGGCTCCTGATTTTTACTTCATCCTAGTAATTTGAGATGTAAGTATTAAAGCATTCATCTTCAGAACGATTAATGACACGAAGGGCAAATTGTCAAAAATCAAATAACAAAAGATTTTGTATAAATATTTCTTAGAAAATCTCTGAAAATAAAAAAAAACTCATTTTTATCCTTAAATGGCATTTTATTCAAAGTTTTATTTCATTTACTTTAATAATCTGACAAAAAGGTTTTTTCGAAAAGGTATAAATGGCATAAAATAAGGATTCCAAGGAAACTTATTCTGAAAATAAATTTTCATAAAAATACGTTGTTGTTACTAGTAAAATAAGAAAATGTTTCCATAAAATTTATTTATAATTTCTGATTTAAACTATCTTATTATACGCAATTAACTTGCGAGTCTTTTATTTAAATATCATAGTTTTATTATTGTTAACTCTTACATGTCTTGGTCCATCAAACTTAGCAATGAAAATAAATCTGTATTTATTATTTATTATACCCTGAAACATCTTCTTAACCTTTTGAATATTATGACTGGTTTATGTAAAAACTTTTCGAAGAAAAACATATTTAACTTCTTCTTTGCGTGATAGTGTATTTTTATTAAAATCTTTTGATAAAAATAAATAAATAGTTCGCAAACAGTTTTGCGCTATATTAAAAGTTTCTTATGTAAGGCACAATTCATTGAAAAAGTGCACTTTTGTATTCCAATTGAGTAAAAAATCTTGGTATTATACTTTTATTAAACATTTAAAAGTGTTTACGTTACTGAAGTTATACACACACAATGGACAAATTTTAATATTAATTATATATGCACACATGCAAATACTTATTAAGGTCCAGTGGCTGAGTGGTAGCGTATCACGCTTCCACACCACAGGTTTAAAGTTCTATCCTCGGTCTGGGCAAGGTCGACTCAGCCTTTCATCCCTCCTGCAGTGGATCGATAAATGAGTAACAAGCTTGCTTGATGACCTTAACACAGGGGGTCTCGCTTCCGAAAGGCCACTTGATCTGGACATCTGCTCATGCACCTCAGCGTCCCATGGTCACGTACACTGAGATGGTCATAGTAGTCCTTGTCTCTCAAGGGCTGTTGCGCCTCTGAATTTGAGTTTTTATGATAATACTTAGAATTTTTCTTAAACAATGAGTGATTGAAATGTTTTGATATTCATAGGATATGCATAGCGGCCAACAAAAATGGTACGTTATAAGCACTGTCATTATTTTTTTTCTTGTTTATATTTAAAGTTATGACAATACCCCTTATATAATCATAAAAAACCTTAATTATTGAATGTATACCCATTTTACTGGGTATTTTCTGATGCCGTATGGGTATAAGCTGTTAAAAATGTGGATGTGAGATAGATACTTTCCTGCTTTATTTATATAGATATATAAGGTAAAGCACCTTTAAAAATGCTTTATATATATAAATGATATCGAATTTGTTGTACTTTAATCTATTTCCTCAGAAAAAAATGTACTACTACTAATGCATTTTACTGTTAAATAACACCCCTGTTATATACAAAGCACTTCTCTGTATGCATAAGATATAAATATATATATTTTTAATTATGAATCATACGTCTTATCCATACACAATTGTCAATGAATATAAATAATTTATTACGGAAAATATTTTCCAAATAACTATAAATATAGCAATTTATTTTGTCTTAAATGGTTGTATTTATTTTAAAGATTAATTCATAAAAAAAGAACTTCTTCTACAAATGCAAATTTTACAATGTGCATGTTTTTATCAATTGTTTTGTGAAAGATATGAATCGCTATAGGAAAAAAAAATATTCATTATCATACGTACTTTTCCGAAAAATTTATCAAGCACCTTAAAATTGTTTAAAAAAGGTATAAAATTAATTTTAGTACAGGGATTATTTACGTTACCATGTTTGTGTTTCTGTAAATCAAAATGAATAATTTTAAATTTAGGAAATAAAAAATTTTCTGCATTTGAAGAATTTTGATTATTTAAAAAATACCTAAATTCCATTGATAATGTACTCAAGTACAAAATCAAAGTATTCATAAGAGAACCATTAAAAATATATCTATACTAAAGACTATCTCTACGCTTATACATTGTTTACGCAATTTACAAATAACACAATACCTATCACATTGGATATCGATGCGTAAAATGATGCTCTTGTTAATCCACATTGGTTCTCAAATTGATGTACACATGTGGTATATAATTAATTTGAAGGGTACACAAAGATGAAATTTAGTATATGCTACATTATGAAAGAATAACTAATGAGTAAATAACTTCGATTAAAATTAATTTTTAATATTTTTATAGTATTTAAAGTCATAATAAGTTATTAGTAAATATTAACATTAAAAAAATTTACTTCGCTTGGGAAAAAATATACTCTAAAAAAGTCTAAAAAATTGTGCCATTATATTCACCATTGGTTTTCTAATTGAAATTAAAATGCAGTCAAAATGACTTCCTTGTGCAATCAAGTGTTAAGCACTCACGTTGCCATGGCGTAGAAGTTTGGATCTAGTGGTGCCAATCTAGATTTCTTCCACTCCAATAATTTGATGGGGACCGTAAGTAATGTTTTTGAACGAATTCTTATAAGAAAATAAACTAGAATTACTTGCCATCCGTTCAACTTCTAATAGTACACTTTCAATTTGTTGATTCCGTTGCAATATTATTATTTAATAAAAGTTGAAGCTACGACAAATTTTGATTTATTATACAACTGCAGACATTAATTAATGTTGTCATTCAAAATGCCAAATAGTGAAAAATGTTTAATGAAGGTATTTCAAATATAACTAGTTTTATCCTTTTCTGGTACAAATAAAATAATATTTTGCTCACGATGCACCATGTTCAGTAATCAGTAGGTTGTCTGGCATTTATAACGGACATTTATCATTACGAGAATTCCTTTATTAAAGCAATGGAATGTGAAACTGTATCATTTGTATTATTTTTATAAGGTATCCAACTGTTTAGTATAAGGATATAGTAAATATTGTAACCAAAACGCTGAATAATGTTTTGTTTCAGCCTTATTTTCATAGATATAACTTCCGAAATTGGTTCAATCATAAAAATTGTCTAAGAATTCTTCTGAAATACAACAATAAATTCATTACAATGTGTTTTTTTTCCATTTCCAAATTTTTTTTGTACTGTTTCTACGGCAGAACGCCTTTTTCTGCGTTCTTAAGGTTTACTAAGATTTGACAAGCACTGTAAGAGATAAATTAATTTCCTTAAAGTATAAAGTTTAAGTATGAAGTATAAGTAAAAGTTTTTAATTTGAAAACATAGTTAAGCCACACAACCAGTGTTGAGATCATTGTGACTGAGACAATATTATGTTGCAATTTAACATATTTATTCTTTTAGATTGCAATTATAAAGGTAAAACTATTGTGCCATCCGTGTTCAAGATTAAATGTGTGCACTTTAAATAAATAACTGTGTGTGAATTTTTACAATAGTTAAATTTTGAACTTGGTGAACCATAAACGATTAAAATTAGAGTTAATTTTTTGCCTGATTAACATTTGAAATTTATTTTTTCTTTTTAAATAATATGGAAATTTCTGTTTATGAAATAATATGGAAATTTCTAACACAACTTATATTACATTAAATTAAATTTGACTAAACACTAGGAATAATTTGAAAAACTGATATAATTTTATTACATCTTGAATTCCATGCAGATAGTAATAACAAAAACGATATTTTGAAATTGCCACATCGTTATCAAGATATTTTTTTTTCAATTCATCTTTAATTTTCCTTAAATATTTATTTTCTAAATAGGTAATTTTATATATAATAATAGAGGACCCGACAGACGTTGTCCTGTACACACATCTTAAATTCAAAAATTCCAAATTTTTGTGAATAAGCTTTAACAATCTGGACCATTTTAAATAAATTTTGTATTAAAAAGTTATTACAATGTAATTATGTCCAAGTTTTATACTTCTGGGTAGCTTAAAAGTGAAACACACACACAAACTACTTCCGGTAAGAAATAATTTTAAGTAAAAAAAAAGTTTAATAAAGTGTATAATCAATTAGCTACACAAATAAATTTGTAGGTTAGGATAATTGTTGTCAACGCACGTGTAAATTTAATAGAAAATCATGTAAAATACTCCCTTCAATTGCATACTAAATTTGGAGAATGTATGGTTTTTTACACACACTTCAAAACTCTTCAAACAGTAATTACATCTGAATAGAATAATTTAATTAACACACGATTTATTTCAACAAAATAATCCCACGAAGAAACAAAATATTTTCCTGAAATGATCACAGCACCAACTGTCGTAACCAATTTGAATTATAATAAAATATTTTTAAATATTCGATACTGCGATCGTGGCGCAGTCTGCAGGATCCAATGTAAAACATTCCAAGATCAACAATTTATAAATAAAAAAATTAATTAAATAAACATTTCTAAACCAAATTATAAATCTAAGCCATTCTCGAGTCCACTGGAACAGACAAACACTTTCATCAAAATCGGTCCAGTCGTTTAGGAGGAGTTCAGTTACATACACACGCAGAAAAAAATTACATATATAAAGATTATTTGAAAAGATATTAATTAAAAACGCTAAAAAGCGTGAATCATCTGCATTTTCGTAACAGTAACGACCGGGTTTGGCCAGTTTGGCTGAAAATCAATTTTCGACGCCAACTTATTACGTCTTTTTCAATTCCTACTATTAGCTCAAGATATCTATACATATTTTATTTGTTTGTTTATTTATTTATTTATCTTGGTGGAATTTTCAAACGTTAATAAAATACATTTTAAAGCGCTCAATTGAGCTGAGTAATGCACATGAATATTTTGGATGACAATACAATAATATAACAATAATTAATAAAAATTATATAATTGATTAAAACTAATTATTTAAAAAATAGCAAATACAGCCACGTTGGCGACTTAGCGACCCTTTTGGTGACGTATGTCAAAATTTGAAAAGTTTTTTTTTCTCACGTGTTAAGGCATTCAGTTGAAAGAAAATTTAATATACACGATTGTTTTGGATGACAATACGATACTTTAATGATAATTAATAAAAATTAATTACCACTTAATGCTGTGCATGTACATATTTATGTTAATTGCAACTATTTAATAAAAAAGTAGCTAAAATAAATTTTTTCTTCGTTAATCTAAGTAGGAATTGATTTAATTTTTTTATATTACTTATTTATAACAATAGCGTTGTTACAACAATGCAGGTGAATGTTGAGTTTTATTTTTTGACAGTTTTTAAGTAATATCTTTTTAACTAATTGCGATATCGGACAGAATTATGAATCTAAACCATTCTCGAATTTGCTTGAACCCACACAAAAAATTCATCGAAATCGGTTCAGCGTTTAGGAGGAGTTTAGTGACATACACACGCACAAAAGAATTTTATGTATAAAGATATGTGTACTACAGTCCATAAGAATTTTAAATTATAATTATGTTGATAATTGTTTCAACTAAGATAATAAGTATTGTTTTTATTTATAAAAATTTAATATGAAAAAAACTATGTTGTTAGCAACACACCGCAGCAAAGAGGAACACATCAGTTCATTGTTATTTTGTTTTTATTGATTAAGTTATCCTTATTGTTTTTGATATAAAAGAAATGTTCTTCGATATTTTAGCATTATTTTACATTATATACATAATATAATTCAGATAGAACGTATATATATGATGTATAGAATAAATTATGCGAGTTGTGTATTATATGTACTGGCTATAGAAATCTACTATTATATTAAGAATATTTATAAGGTTTCTATGAAACCTGGCAGAAAAATAAACTATCTTTTTTTAATTTTCCTACAAAGAACAACTTACTCACGAATATTCCTTCACAATTTATTCGAAAATGTTCACTTTCTTTCCATTCCGTTATGTCTCAATCCAATGCATTTTTTATGCGTTGAATCGATCATGAAACGTCCATCACATGCATTGCAACTTTTTATTGGCTTAGTTTTTTTATGATAGTGAAGAATGGCCACACACACATAGTTACAGCAGTCTATATCTAACAATAGGGAATGGATATAATGCATAGAAATAGCAC
Organism: Trichonephila clavipes; assembly: GCA_019973935.1. Lineage (NCBI taxonomy): Eukaryota > Metazoa > Arthropoda > Arachnida > Araneae > Nephilidae > Trichonephila > Trichonephila clavipes. The sequence goes on along the minus strand of BMAU01018018.1, from coordinate 339,730 downwards.
TAAATCGAAGTACATTGTGGCGTTTTATTTGAGCTTTATGCACGTAACCGGATAAAAGAGACTTACAGCTCACTAAATGATGCAGATATAGTAGCAATAAAAGTTGGGAAGAATAAAAATCAGGCATGAAGATACCATAAAAATAGTCTTTTTAAATGATTATAGAGGTAAATGTAAATAATTTAAGGGCAATATAGTCCTTTATCTGGTATTACCTACAAAACATATAGATCATTTGTAATAATTTTCGCGATTTTTATATATTTTGCTTCATTTTTCGGGTAATATTTTTACAGATTTATTATTCTAGACTGATAATTAACTACCACTAAAAATAAAAATAAAAATTATTTATGTATTACAGCACACTTATTTACATAAAAAATCTAATCATTTGTATTTATATATAATATATTTAAAAGTATACATATATGGAAGGTGAGTATTATAAACATTGCTGACTTAGGACAATTATTACATACAAAAAAAAATATATAAAAGTGGGATATTTTAGAAAGATTAGCCATTACAATTATCTTGTACATAATCAAATACAGACTGCTTGTTGGCAGGCCAATCCTATATATTTTAGATACATATCCATTTTTAAAGTATTATCATATAAAACGTATTTAAGATGTTTTATGACTTTTTTATTAGCTATGTTGTCAGTAGAAATCCACAAACATCAGTCAAAATACACTCATGAATAAAAAAATTAGTGCACCAAGAAGTCGTAAAAATGAAACGAAATTTTACATACGTAGTGACTACTTTGATATAAGTGATTAGAAAATCAAAGAAAATTATCTTTAATTTCAAATGAAAGGCAAAAGAACGGAGGATTTGATACCCTGTTGAACCCCCTCTAGCGCGAATGCACGATGCGATACGATCGGGCTTTGAAGCATACAAGTTCTGTATGATGTCTTGAAACATTCCATTCCATATTTTCTCTAACCTTGCCTTTAGTTCATTCAAACTCGTGGAATGTCCAACTCACCGTTCCTAATGATCCCAGATATGCTCGATTAGAGACAAATCTGTGGATCGGGCAGGCCAAGAAAGGGTAGTAAGAGTGCGGAGACAGTCTTGTGGCACCCTTGCCTTGTGACATCGAGCATTGTATTGCTGACAAATGGCTCCTGGGAGCCGTTGCATGAGTGGCAACACATGTGATTGCTGGATGCAATGGACATACCACTGGGCTGCCATGGTATCACGGACCTAGCAGTGACCCTGTGTTGTAGCAAATAATACCCCATACCATAGCAGGAAGTATAGGACAGGAGGACATAGGAGCAGCCAGCTGTCGCTGTAAAGCAAAGCCATTATTGAGGTGTTCACCACGGGGCGAACACGATTGTCATCACTGCTGAGATTGAATCTGCATTCGACGCTAAATACGACCTGGTTTCATTCCGCTAAAGATCAGTTTCCTCGTGCATGGCACCACTCCAAGCGGAGGCGTCGATGGGTGGGTGTCAAGGGCAGCACAGATAATGAACACCATGGTCCCCATTGTCCTTCAGCCAGGCGTCTTCGTATGTTTCGAGAACACACGGGGGCCCTTAGTGAAGGTGCTACCTGTGCCTGGATGGCGGCCGATGAAGCAGTTGGCTGTACGCGCGCATTTTTTACGATGTAGCTGTCTTATCGATAACTGGTCTGTCGAGGGTGTCCTGAGCCGTGTCTTCGTGTAAATGACATCTCTCGGATCCACTGGTCCCAACACCTCCTCGCAACACAATCAGATCGGCCTAATTGACGAGCTACTTGCCTAGCTATAACCACCCAACTTCCATCATGCTGATGATTCTCTCCTCTCAAACTGGGACAGCTGCTCATACTGTATTCGAAAACGGCATAATGGCTACCTCATCTCTTTCTTTGTAAGCCATTCAGCATACTCAAGCAAGCTTAAGTTTCCTTTTTTATATTCCACGGAGAATGACGTTAAATGCCATCTACTGGCTATACGTATTGCGCAATCAAGCTGCATTTCTAATCATTCGCATATCTCCCCGACATGTACCTTCATGCCAAGTTTCGTTACGATCCCACAATTATTTCTTGCTGCGCTAATTTTATTGTCTATGAGTGTACATTAAGAGAAGAATTGCAATTGAACTAAATTAACAATAAGATCAAATTGATCTGTTTTTAGGCCATTGGGATGTAGTTGTGTCTTCTGAATAAGGTGTGGATATCAATGTGAAAACAGTTTAAAAAATATTAGTTGATATAAGAAAAGGACAGAAAATAAAAGCAGTACTCATAACATTTTTTTCGATGATCCCTCGTGTCCTATAGTTGTTTGTAAATGAGCTAAGTTGTATAATGTACATTAACGTTAACGTCACCGTACAATTCAATATGAGGACTGTCGAGTACGGAACTATTAAATTTAACCAAAATTTTAATGTATTTTCATATATGCTAAAAATTCAAAGAGCGGCTGAAAAAAGGCCTTTACCTAACAAAACATATCAAGTTTTACTGAGTACATGCACCTGACTTACAAAGGACCTGCATTGTTGAAGATAATGTAATTTAATATATTTCTATTTCCTACGAATTAAAATTCCAGAGTGGAAAACAACTTAAATGTACTGAAAAGAATCAATACCTGTTAATTAGATTTAACATTAAAAGCTGTATGCTCTGAACACAATAGTTATTATGCTTTTGAAGTTTATACAGTATTTTTTTTATTATTATATGCATACATGGTCTACCGAATCTATTTAAAGAGGAGTCTTGGTGAAGGCCTTTTTTCAAAAATATGGATTCTCATTCATTGAATTAATTCCTGAAACGGTTAATATTATATTATTGTGTGTGTGTAAGAGGTTAGTTTTCCATTTTTACAAAACTTCTTTAAAACAGCAACGGAAAATAATGATAATGTTACAATAAAATACGTTCTGCAATCTTTCCCCCTCAAGTTAAATTTTTAAAAACGTTTTTGGTTCTTTAATTAAACGTTTGTCACTAAGCAATTAGACTATTCTATGTTCTTTAATATACATATAATTGTAAAATTTCAGAAGGATACATATATATATGCTTAAGGAATAAATTTTTAACAAATATACAATTATAAGAGATATCAATGTACAACAGAAAGATAAACACAATACAGTAGTATATAAACAACGGTTCACACAAATATTCCTCCTTCAAAACATTTTAACGATGGTTAATTATACAAAAAGAACTTTAGAGTAAAGTGGAATATAGCAATATATACTGGAAACTTAAACATAGAATGCAATGTTAAGTATTTTTTAAGTCACCTTAATAATGAAGCCACATCGGACGGAACTTTTCGTATAATTAAGTATTAGTTCACGAGTTACGTAGCACAATTGACAAATTAAAATATATAAATTTTTCTTTAAAGGCTTAAGAATAAACCCTGAAATTGACTTCAGAAATATATTTATCGCTTACTTACATTTATTATGCTGTTTACCTTAATTTTTAAATTTATATTTTCCAATCTAATTACATTTTAATTAGAGTTCGAAGCAATTTTTATCCCTATTAACAACCATATCATATTTAATTATTTGAGACTTCTAATTCTTCCCATTACAAGTTTGTTTCAATGAAAAAAAGCTTAGTTACATAAAATCTTATGATAAAAATTCTACTTCATGAGAAGTAACAACTTTCATATCTAGTAAACAATATACATTGAAGATAGCCTTAGTCGTGTAAGGAAAATTAAGCTCACTTAAGAAAAAGCACAGGGACCGGAATCCAAGTATTCCATTAGTTACAAGAGCTTTATTATTAATTTATATTCTGATTTCGAATATGGCTGTTATCTGTGAGGCAAACTTAAGTTTAATATATTCATCACCTACAAAGAGTTGACAAACGTAAAAAAAATCAGATTCTTGAATCCATTTCTAAGCCATGTTAAATATTCAAAACCAATCAAAAAACGTTTTCCCAGCCATCATTTAAGAAAAGTTGTTCTGAAAATAAATTTCAATTGCATACTTCCTCCAGGGTTCTTTTGTATGCTTGTTTTTCAATCATTAAACAATTTATCAGAATAATCAAATTTAACACAAATTAAAAAATACAATTTAAAAAACATATTTTGAGTTTACTCCTTAAGGTAACCGACAACGTTCGGAACCGTGATTTTAAAAAAAGCGCATAAATGGATACTTTTCGGGATATTTAGTGTCACTTGGATTAGAATAAATGTATAAAATTGTTTTAAGAACATTTTGACAAAAAAAAGCTTAGAATAACCTTTTTCAAAATGTTCTCATTTTGTGAAAAATGCTACTTATATAATAGTAGTTTGCCTGTATATATAGCTCAGACCTCTGTTCAGAGGCTCAACAATGATTTTTGAAAAATTCACATTAGTTTCAGAGTTACAACCAATTGCAGTAATTATCGGCGTTTTTTTCTTAAAATTTCTCACCTCTGTTGTCGTAAAACATGAATAAACCCACTTCTAAGTTATATATTTCAAAAACTCTAGTTTTGCCTCTGTGCAGGCAAAGTATATATAATAGAAGCACTTTTTCACAAAGGAAAAACATTTTGAAAATTGGTCATTCTATGTTAATTTTTTTGTCAATATATTGTACTTAAATATTTTTTTTTGTAATGCTATTCTTAAAATAATTTTAATTACGTTTGCTAATCTATATATATATAAGTGACACAAAATGTCATAAATATTATCCGTTTATATTTTTTGCAAAATAACAGTTCCGAATGTAATCGGATGCCTTAAAGTTTCAATTGTCATATGGATCTTGTGGGATAGAAATTTTATGAGTGAAATTTGTACACGCATTAACATAAAAAGCGTACCGATTTGTTCTGAGAATGTGCCAAATCGCTAAATTACGAACCTTCTCTCCTTACCAAAATCAGACAAAAAATAATTACAGAATCGGAAATATCATTTGTTTCGTCATAAAATTGTGTAATGTTCTTTTAAAAAATAACAATATTTTGCATTTCTTAGGAGTTTTCCAAAAATGAGTCAATATTGATGCATTTTTATGAAAAGAATTTTCAATCCTTTTGTACAAATTTCTTATCATTGTAATGAATCTTTATTTTGTACTAGTAAAGTTCGTACACAGTTCCTTTAAGAAACATTGATTTAAAATATAAAATGCCAAACTTTTATTTATGATTTTTAAAAAAAATAATCAAAATTTTAATTGACATTTAATAACTTCGTCATTTATAAAAATAATCACATGAAACTTCTTTCCGTATGTCAAACGATATAATTCCGTGTTTTGTCCAAAGATGGAAAAAAAATGCTTAATAATTACAGATGTTAAAAAAATTGTGTTTTTCATCTATTACCCTTTTTACAAGAATTCATTCTCGCAGTACTTTTTTTTGTTTAAAAACTACTTTTATTTGTTATTGATGTATGTATTTGGAAAGAAATATTTAAAAATTAATCCCTCAAAAAATTAAAACTTAAAGAAATATTCACAAAAAATTTATTGTCTTTTCGCCTACTGGTGTCATTGGTGCCGAAAACTGGTTTTCGAGCCAAACGACTTTTTTCCGAGTAATAACTAAATCTCTTTTCCATCTTAATTTGACAGTTCAAATAAAATCCGCTATTGGATAACATTGGAAGAAGAGGCTGACTTATATATATAAACAAATGAAAATCACCAAATATGGCGAGTAAAAAAAATGCGTTGGAAAATTTAATTTTTGTTATATTTAATTCTATAATTTCATTTACTACATTCGTTAATGAAACAAAAGTTTCTATATTATTTGTACAAATCTTAATTGATTTTACTCTGTCAGCATTATATTAAATAAGTTTATAATAATATGAATAATTATTTACAAAAATATATGTATGCGTTTTTGTATGTTTTCTTAAGATAAAATGAAGCATAGAACGAAATTTCGAAACTCATTTAAAAATTTACCAATATTAAAAGTTATTATCCTTCGTAAAACTTTTAGTTTACTCAAAAATATTTTGGCGTACATTTGAAAAATTTGTCGTATGAAAAATTAAATTCACAGATATGTTCCGTTTAATAAGCATAACTTTTACAGAAAAAGGGATAATCTTAAAACTGTTATTTAAAAGAATAAAAATTATTCTTTATTTTGAAATTTAACCTTTTATTTACTCTAAAAAGTTCCATTAATCGTTGTCTATTTTAGGAGATTTGACCTTTAATGTTTTTGTTTATTTATTTATTATTATTATTACTGCCGCTTTTAATAAATTAGATTTTTGTTTTAGTTCATTTTTTTAAGCAAATGTTTGTCACGAGAAATTGAAAAATGATTATTAATAATTAATTTTATAATTTCAAATCCCCCAAGAAGGAAACTATTATTGTAAAAAAATGAATATGTTTGTTTTTATAGTACATATCCCACATCAGATACGTTTCCATTTTTTCATAAAAAAATTTAAATAAATAGTAAATTTTCTGAAAAACAAGGGAATATGAAAAAAAAATATAGTATAATACATAAAAATCAAGTTTTATAAATCTCCATTTCGTGTAAATCGCATTTAAAACGATATATTTTGTGAAAACAATCCAATTTTCTTCTTACAGACCTGATTACGATGCATTTCATTTGAATGTCTTCTCTTTTTATAAGAGGAATTTACATTAATTCAACAGATCATTTTCTCAAGAACTTTGCTCTTATTTATCTAATGTAATATCGGCTGATTTTAGTTTCTTCTGTAGATATTTCTAAACATGCTCCCCCCAGGGGGTCACCTTCTTTAAATGAGTACGGGTGTCACAATCCCGAGGTGCCCTAGCGATCTTTTCCTTTTTCCAAGGGGTTTACTATCTTTGGTAAACACGGGCTTCACGAACCCAGGGTGCCCTAGTGATCTTTCTCTATTTTCGGCACTCTTTCTTGCCATTCATATTTCCCTTTTCTTCATTTCACATCGGGACCACAGACAATTATTTCGAAATACATATGTGTATACTAATTGATTTGTTTTAATTACATTTCTCATTATTCTCGTTATTAACATTTTTGTATTCATTTTGTATTGCATTAAATTTGCTTAATCCTTTCTTAATTTTTTCTATTATTTTTTTTGGTATTTATATTATTACTTCTTGGATTTCTTTAAATGTTTTGATTATTTTACTTTATTTGTTTTTGACTAACAACGTTGGTTTTCCGACCCGCATGTTTGCCGTGTGCGGCGTCCCATAAGAAGGAAAATGGTGTCCTGGGAATACCTTTGGCCCACGCTTTGCTGTAGACGGGAGGCAGGAGTAGGCCCACTCCTGTCAATCGGCTGGTGGTACCTCACTGCGGTGTTCCCAAAGAGACACTGCTGTAGGGTTAGTGCTGCAGATAATGGGTGTTGGGTTTACCCATTGGATCCTCGCCCTAACGCTGTAGCACTATATTCTGGGTGTACTCCAGGTAAGCACCATGCCTGCTTTTGCCAGATGGCCGGCACACTGCCTCCCTTGTTGGACTCCGTGGTGGATGGAGGCACGCCAGGGTGAAGTTGTATACGCGTACTTATGGATTATGGAACCAATACTGCTGTGCCCGAGTAAAAGCCTTGTTTTACCCAACCTACACATTGACAACGTTGCTAAATGTTCACGCTTTTTAACTTTATCTTTACCAAACAGTGAAATGTCACGAAAATCTCCGTTTTCTGTCCACAAAGCTATAATAGGAATAGATGGAGAACCGAAATCTCTCTCTCTATTAAAAAACTACGATCTGGTGACTTACTTTTTGAGACTACATCTACGGTACAAAGTAAATCGTTTCTGTTGGCTAAAACCTTTTTAGATTTTTCCCTATCAGTTACTCCTCACAAATCTTTGAATTCCTGTCGAGGTGTCATCTCCGAACCAGATCTTTTGTGTTCCTCTGAAACAGAAATCTTGGAAGGACTTTCTGACCAGTGTGTTACCCAGGTCAGAATAATTACAATAAAAAAAGAGACTCATCGCTTTTCCCCCACTAAACATTTAATTCTAACCTTCAATAGCTCCAAATTACCATCAACTATTAAAGCTGAATACCTAAACTTTAAAGTACGTCCCTGTATACCGAACCGTCTACGTTGTTTCCAGTGCCAGAGGTTCGGTCACTCTCAAACTTCCTGTCGCGGTCAATTAACGTGTTCTAGATGTGCATCTGTGGGGCATTCGTATACAGATTGCAATCTAAAAGTGCATTAACTATTCGCAATTCCATCCTTCTGAGTCTAAATTATGCTCGAAATGGAAAATAGAAAAATAAATTCAAGAAATATAAACTAATAAATATGTATCATATGTAGAAGCTCGAAAGCTAATAGTTCCACAACAATCGCAAACATATGCTCCGGTTGCTAAATCTTCAACAATATCTGCTACTACACAAACAGACGATCAAATCACAAAAATAATATGTCCACCTTTGCATTGCCTGAAACCCGTATCCTCAGCAAATCAAATACCCAGAACATCGCCCTCAATGCCTACAGTCTCCACATCATCCTCATCAACTCAGGCACAACTACTGCCTTCCACATCTTCTGTCACAATAACATTGTCATCAGAATCTCAACCTCCTATTCTTTTAACAAACTGCTCCCGCCATATCTACTATATCTACCCCTGCCACATCTTCGTCGTTCACACCATCTGTCATTTTACCTTCGATTTCTGATAGAGCGGAAAATTTATCAACTGAAATCCAGCCACTTGTCCCTCTGCTTTATACTTCACCTACCACATTCTCTAGTCAACCATCTATTTCAAAAGTTGTAAATAAAAATTCTAAACGTAAGAGAAAGCGCACGAAAGAACTGAAACAGGATATTGAAATTAAAATGTTCCCACATAAGCCGAATAAAAGCTACGTACATTATACCTCAGAAAACGAGGACATGATTGTGTACGATGTGGAGGAGGATGAACATTTTAAACATATTATAAAAACCAGTTACTCGAATCTCATAACACCAAGCAAATATCAAAAGAAATAATTAAAAATGACCGAGATCGCTGATTTTAACACAGTATTAAAAATGACTTTTTAATTAATTTACACGAACTTGGTGGAGGAATTCCCCCACCAGACTTTGTTTTTAAATCTATTCGGATTGCCTTTTTTATGTACATTTTCATTTTTACCTTTTTTAAATTAAAATTTACTTAATTTTCCTAGTAATTTCATACTTTTAATGTTTTATAAACGAATGTTTGGCGCAGCATGACCGAATTCGGCTCTTGCGCCATAAAACTCCAAAATCACTCACTCAGTCTAAACATGCTCAATATGCCATTCTCTGCATTTTCTTTCGTCTGTTTTATGTGAAGTACAGATGCTTATCTATCCATATATGCTTATATTATTATTATTATTATTAATATTATTTATAGGTTTCTTCTTTTCCTGCATTTAAAAATATTGGCAAAATATTTATCCAAAAAGAAGACTTATAAAAAAATTTATGTTGTAATAAATTTACTACGTACTATCGAAACAATACCAACGTTAAAGATAACTTGACAAGAATCCATATTACGCATGTGTCATAAAATCGGTAACCATGTGCTTTGTTTCAAATACTATTCTTTAATTTGTTGCTTTGTCTCATTTGTATAAGATAAAAATCTAAGGACTTTATAAATGAAGTGTTGCAATAAATTTATTAAAAGAACAAATAAATTTAGCTACATAATGTATGTAAATTACAGTTTTACAATTTGAAATTCAAATTTTGAATGGACAGGTATGATTTGTTCAATGGGGATTGGTCCATCGGACAGGGGGTATCGCCTCCTCATCAGTGATATTTAAGAAAAAATATTATACATATATATGAAATATTTTCTTTCAAATTATATTACAATCTATTTATTTTACTTTTATTGATGTTAAATTAAAAATAGAAAATAAATACTTGAAATATCTCTTTTAATGAAATGAATACTCTTATTTATAAAATCATTTTCTAAGATTTCTTTTTTGCAAGTTTTTCGCCTAGTAGAAGGAAACAAAAAATTTTCTTCGGATGTTCACCGAAGAGGGGAAAGTTTTATTGAACCCTGAAAAAGTAACTTTTTCTGAGTAATAATGATTTTGAAGGAAATGAAAGTAATACAACATTGTACCTTTCCACAAATATATCAGGAAGCCAATTTCTGCTTTTATTTGCACTCATGCATGATTAAAAACCTTTTGGTTTGTACTAAATCCAAGACTTATGTTTATTTGTTGTCTTTGTTTGCAATGCGTACTCAAATGAGAATGAAAAGGCAATTATATTTGTCTGTTCCGTTACATATGAGAACAGTTATAATGTAGTATTTCAATCCGGATACTAAATGTTAAGGAATCGTGTTTCCTAGAAGCCAATAATACATTATAATTTCAATATATTGCTTACATGTAAGTATAAACATTATCATACCTTATATAAAATAATATTATAATGATTTGATTCCTTATTTATTTTAATTAATATGGACCTTGCATGGAAATGAAAAAAGATTTTTAATTGTTAACAATTTTAAACAAGTATATGTAACTTTGTTGGAAACATATATATTTTTTCATTTTTTTAAATTTTTGTTACTAAGTAAAAATAAATACAAATAATATTTTACTTAAATAAAACATCATTATCGAAGTTACTTATATGACCAATTCTATATTCTTTTTATTTAATAAAATGTTCAAAAAAATACGAAACGTAAATAAAAGTAAAAAAAAATAGGCTTTCAGAAAATATCTGCAAGCAAATAATGAATTGTGGAAAAATCAAATTAATATACATAATTCAAACTTTGTCTGCTTTTTCTCCAGTGCTGCAGTGCCACCTTTCACGAATGGAGGAATCACTTATTTGTATCCCCTTATATCTATCCCATGTTTCAACCTATCATACCATGCAGATGAATAATATCTGTAATGGAACTCTTTCATTTATTTATTTATTTACGAGCTGATATTTTGCGAATTGATTATTAAACATTCAAAGCATTTAATGATCCAGAATTCTTAAAAGGCGAGGTGATGCCCCACTCCTAGGCCCATGATACCCCATTGTTTTTTGTTTTTTTTTTGCTGAAATTTCAGGAACTATTGCAAAAATGATAGTTTTGAAACGAACAGTCTATGATACGACACTAGTGCTCAATTGTCGTCGCTTAAATGAACACATTTTTTTTCTGAATTAGGGAACTCGACTTACCCAGAGACCTAATGGAAAACATGGCTTTCTTCTGAGGCATTTGTTACTGAAAATCATTGTCTCTGTTTCTTATTCAAAGCATAGCCTGATCTTTAATCACGTACCTGACTGGAAATGTGTTGTGTATCGACGCGCTCCAGAGTTTATCTTCATCGATGTAGCACTGATTGTGTGAGAAACAGGTGTAGCCTATTACACATGTGCATGCGATTATTTAATATCGTTGTTGATATTATTTTCCCCAAACTCTACTTTTGTAATCTGCATCTTGTGCTTACAACGCAGTTCCAACTATATGATTTTAATAAATGTGTTATAAAAGCGTTATTCTTCCCCATGTGATATCAATAATTAAAAAAAATACTTAAATATTATGTCTAAATTTTAAAAAAAAATTAAAAAACATAGGGTGCTATCTTGCCTTTCATGTAGGTTTCATACCTAGAATCTAGATATCGTTACTTCTTACTTCGTTGTTTATTTCTGAAGTTCTAATGTGAATGAGATACGCCAACATGCTGTATATTTCATGGAAATATGATACATAATTTGTGAAGGTCTCCTAGGACCTCACTTTGAGAACGAGAATAAATAGGAGTCATGTAAGAACCAGTAGCCATTTTTATAAACAACTTTCTTTATTTGGTTATCTTATTCAAATAGAATCAAAGACTTATTAACAAATTTATTTAAATAGTATTATGAGGTTTTAAAGATAATATCCTTTAAATTAACTTAATTAATGATCTCATTAATTAAACATTAAATAACGATCACGCAGAGATTACCACGATAAGAGATCCCAGAATTATATTTAATAATGTTCTTATTGAACATTTAACTTTAATCTCACTCCTAAAACTTTAATGAGACTTTAAATACAAATCAATAGTTACCACTCGGAATCTCAATTCTTGAGATTAAATATCTCTAACAAGAAATCTTCAATTTAAATCCACGATAACTTTCTGCTTCAATCTCTATCTCCTACTGCTCCAACTTTACTATTTCGTTTGACTTAAATACTTAATCTAATCTGCATAACAAGGAATCCTGTCCGCTTTTTTTGGAGTTGATTGGAAATAGGTAGGGAATTAAATTTCCCTAAAAAGGTCGACTCAGAAGGTTAGTGATAAAGTTCCGTATAGATTCGTGACAAATTTCTGTCGCCGGCACGGTGTAGCAATTTTAAAATCTAAACGTATAGAATATTTCATGAGCTTTTCTTCAAACACATTGATAATAGTCCTCTAGAAAAAAGGCAATACAATGAATTTTGATTTTTAATTACTATATTTTGTACATTTTCACTCTGGTTTTGTTATTTCTGCTGTATCATTTTCAATTCATATTTTGATTAAACTTTTTACTTATTTACTTTTTCGGCATTATTTCATTAAATAAAAAAACTTACAAGCTTTGGTCTGTGATACTTTTTTTATTTCTTTTATTCCTTAATTTAGATGATTAAAATTTAATGACAAAAGTTGCAGTTCTTCAAAACTTTTTTTAATTATTCTTGTATGTGCCATTTGGTACGTATACGTTATAGTTCCGTATAGACTCAATAAAGCTTCTAATTAATTGTTAATCAAACGGAAAAATAGTTCTCACTACTAAGGGGATCATTCTCATTATCAAGCTTAATGTAATCCTTTTTCTGATAACTACAAAGAAAAGGAAATGTATCTTTCTTCAAAATCATAGACCCAAGAAAAGAATAATAAAATTGAAAATAAAAAATAACAGAGCACGAGGAAAAAAGTTTTTCTGGTAAAAAGGAAGCAGAACTTATTTTCTCCCATTAATTATTTTTAAGAATCATTTTATCTCGGGTATCAATTATTTTTTTTACTGCTGCCAAGTATTAGTGAAAAACATGTATATTCGTTAAATCTCTCATACAAACACAAAAAATATACTTACATCCGATTGAAAGGCTATTCACATTCAAGAAAAAAATAGCTTTATAGGATGAGTTGGAATGAATATTTGATCAAATACAAAGAATTCTGAACGCTTAGATCTTTGTAAAATATTTTTAAAGATGCATATTTCTTTTAAAAAATCATAAAAATTAAACTACACATATTAGGGGTTTTGTGTGTTGCAGACATCTTAGCAATGGTTTTATATTTCTTTAAAAAAGTGTTCTTTACAACCGATATTCGAAAATCTTTTTAAATATAAACGCATATTCAAACGTTATAATAGCTCAAAGTAGAAAAAAAGTTGTCTGTATATTAATTAAAGTGCTTTATATTTTCTTTACGTTTAATCACAATGAAAGATATTTACATATATATCATAAAGTTGGTATTTTTTATTTCTACATTAATTATTTATTAAGAATAAATTTCGTGAAAAGTCGTTAACACAAAAATAACCGGAAACGCTTAAAAGAGTGAATACGGTAGTGTTGTTAATTGATATCGCTAATTACGTTACCAAATAAAATCCCTTTAAAATGTTTTGATATACAAAGACTTTGCTTATTGAAGACATTGATTTTTATTCAAACGCATCAAACTGACAACAGCATCAAAAATGAAAACTGCAGTCTAAAACAAAAGTAACTCTTTACAATGTAAACCAATTATGATATTAAAATTTGTAATAAGACAAGATTTTATTTGTAAAAATAGAATCTTTAATTAAAAAGATTTCACTAGCTTTTTCATAATCCCTTATGTATATATTATATATATATATATATATATATATATATATATATATATATATATATATATGAACTGTATAAAATAATGTATATGTAATATATACATTATTTCATACAGTTCTTGTCCTCAAAAAATATCATAAGACTTGGTTATTAATTTTTTAAAGAAACATATAAAGATTCATAAAGTCATTTTAGAATGTTATTCCTCTTACACAAATGGAATTCTATTTACAAGTACATTAAAAATACATAACAAAAACTGATATGAGCATGATTAGTACGTGTAAAAATATTTTTTTTATAAATATTTATTTAAAAATTCCTTAAAAATATATAAGTTCTAATTTAAACTGTTATTTAAAAAAGTAAATATCGTTTTGATTCTGAAAGGAAATTAACTTTTATTATAAGTATATTAATAGCAACAGTTATAACAAGTATCATGAAAATCTAATTTTTATGTGAAACATCTTTCGCAGGAAAATTCCTTTTTATTCTGGAAGATTGAAGTATATCCTATTCAAAATAAGAATACAAATTAGAGATACGCCCTAAACATTTTTCGTTGCACGGATGAAGTAAGTACTCAATATAATCTTCATCACATTAAGTATATATGCTACAAACATATTTCTTTATTAATATTCATTTATTCGTGGTTAGATGTAATTCAAATTTTCATTCTAATTTTACGGCAGTGTTTCTATTTTTTTCCATTTCTGTATCAACAAAGTTCGCGCGCGATTTCTTCTCTAAAGATAATATTTGAGTAATTTCCTAACTTCTGAAATGAAATTTTCAATTTTTAAAAAAA